>JABUQX010005546.1:102500-117774 GCA_015478945.1 Trachelipus rathkii | reverse complement strand
CGTGTACTTCGTTCCGTTTGCAATTTGGGTGTTTAACCGTTTCGCAGCTATCGTGACGCACCGCGTTTTCGTGCGCCGCTTCATCGAGAATCTTAACCTAACAGTGAAAAGTCTACATATCTCGAAACCTAATGGAAAACGGGGAAGAAGTACTTCAAAAATTTTTTCTTCAAGTTCCCCCCACTCGCAACCTTACTGCAGCAGGCAGAAAAGGGTAGCCGAAGAAGTCCTTTTCCTCCCCCAACGAACAACGAGGCGACGAAGTTTATCCTAACCACGAGGAGTTTGCTCAGACTCAATTTTCCCAGCGGCACTTCGCCGAGAGTCGTTTGAAAAACTGGAAGAAAACAATAATTTTTGAAAATTAATAACAGAGTGTATGAAGCCATTATTTCTGTGTTAATTAATTATATATAGTGATTAATAATAATAATAATAATAATAATAATAATAATAATAATAATAATAATAATTTTTTGAATGTGAGTTAGTAAAAAAAAAAAAAAAAAAAAAAGTTTTAAGACAATCACTCGTCTTCTCAAAGCACAAATTTTGTTGAAACGAAGTTTTTAAATTTTTATCAGATAGGGATCCATTTTTATGAAAATTAATTATTAATTTTAAGTGTGGATTTTTATATTTAAGAAGAATTTTACGCGCTCAGCCGGTAATACGCATATGATCAAAAGAGAATTTTTAGTTTTGTTAAGTTGGGAAATCTATTATTATAATTTTGTGAAGTCATAATCGACTACAAATACTATTATATCTTGTACGAAATATTTTAGTAAGTCAAATGAAATGAGTTGTGAGGGCAACGCATGGGGCCCAGAAAGAATTACTATTTGGCAATCCTCAATCTTGTAAGTTGCCGTGGATGATGAGGTGAATCCATTGAGAACAGACCTCTTTTACAAAGAAATTATTAGAATGCATAAGATTTTTAAATTAATTATTAATGAATGTATCACGAAGTTAGGAATATATTATAAGATTTCAATAAATTTTAGCATTATAGAAAGAAATTAATTTCATTTATTTGAGTGGTTATTTTAATTATGAAAAAAAAAAAAT
Source organism: Trachelipus rathkii (assembly GCA_015478945.1). Classification (NCBI taxonomy): domain Eukaryota; kingdom Metazoa; phylum Arthropoda; class Malacostraca; order Isopoda; family Trachelipodidae; genus Trachelipus; species Trachelipus rathkii. The sequence continues at coordinate 116,700 of JABUQX010005546.1, read as the reverse complement.
TTTGAAGAGTACCCTGATAAAGTATAGGATTTAAAAAAACAAATAAATATAATAAATTATGATTTTTGAAAAATTTAAAGTTTTAGTTTTGCGAAATGAAATGAAGAAAAATATTCAAATTTGACTTTATTCTAAAATGAAGAAAGGAAAGAGAGGGTGAAATACGATTTAAATTTTTACAAAATTTTCTGAAAGTCAAGGAGTAAATGCATGCTACTCTTGAAAAAAAATTTTTTGCATTGATTGTTTGGACAGGATTGTAGATTATTTTTCTCTTTGAACTTGATGGTACAAATTAAATTTTAAATAAAAATTATTATCGAGCTTGAATGTATTCCGCCAAAAGAGCGATGATAAAAGTTAGGCCAGAGGTTGCCGTATTAAACAAAAAAAGTAATGATAAATGGTAATAAAAATAATAATAATAATAATTTTTCTTGCTCGGGTATTTTATTTAAATGTGGGTTGTTAAATTAGGAGAGAGGGGGAATCATTTATTTTCTGTTCAGGCAACCAATGCAAAATTCTGAAATGTGAAAGAATTCTACGGAATCCACCCATAAAATTTTCCAAAAAATTTTTTTTTTTTTGCAGACTTTGTTTTTATTTTTAATTAGGATTGTAAAATTGCGGGGTTGTTGTTCAAGTGTTCAAGTCACTTGGGATCACCAGTGTAAAGGGGGCTACACCCCCCTTACTATAATAATTATGTATACCACCATTGTAAGGATAGAAATCTCACGCTCTATCCTAAGTCATGTTGATCAGGGAAAAAATCTGTAACAGAGCATATTTTTAAGATTTCAAATCTTGTGAAGGGCCAATCACAAAAGCGATGCCTAGGAAAAGTCCTGAGGGTTAAAAATCTTGAGATTAAGGGGCAATCTGTGTCTTGAGTTAAAGGAAAGAAGAAGGGGGTGCCGGGCGATAAAGGCCGGCACCTTCAAAGTATATTATAATTTTGTTAATATACCATTTTTTATTTGTGAACTTTTTACTGTAATTCGTGAGACAATATTAATCAAAGCCCCATGTTATAGAAGAAGGGGTAATTAAGAAAGCCTTAGAGCCAAACCGCCGTGGCTCAAACGGTAGAGCGACAGGTCGCATGGGAAGGGAAAGTCGAGGGTTCGAATCCTAGGTAGAAATAACGAGGTTCCCTCCTTGAATAGGGCTATGCCGTGAGGTGTGTATTCTTATTAAACAAGTATAAAAACTGACTAATTACTTAATTTGATTAGCCTGTCTCCATTACCTTGACGATCATTCCTGAAATTGTACTGTTATTATACTTAAAATCTTTGACAATTGCTTGTGTGAAACCATTGAATTAACTATTAGTTTGAGAAAATAGAAAGTAAAAAGTAACAATCATCTTTTATATTCCATGTGTCTAGCCAAATCCAGTTAGCATATATATATATATATATATATATATATATATATATACTCTTGCACTTTATATATATATGCTGCTAAACTGTATATAATAGCTATAATATATAGCATATATATATAACTTAATATACATAATATATATATATATATATATATATAGTATATATATAATAACATAGCATATGCTTCTTAACTCTTGCTATATATGCTTAGCAATAACCTTATGTAACCAACATAGTAACCTTAATAGCAACAGCTGCTGCTCAGCCAACTATATATATATATATATACCACTTCGACTAATATTCCTGCGGGCATATGCGTGAGTCGTACCTTATACGAGTACATATTTATCACGTTAAAAAAATTGCCCTCGCACAGTTCGTGTGACTCAAGGGTGTATTCCAAATAAAACATGTACGCCTGAGAAATATAAAAGTATTTAATTCTGTATTATTTTTATATTTTTTGTGCTGAAGGCGTTGAGTAACCGAGTTTAAATTGAAATGACCAATAGGATACCTCTCAGCCACTTGATGACCTTTGGGGAGCCATGGTTGAGAGGAGAGTGTAGTCACTAGTCAGTTTGTGCAATTAACTGTGATTATTTAATTGCGAATAAAGTGAAAGTGAAAATATTCAAAACAGTGAGAATAGCATACAAAAAGTTTGAGTGTGTGTGTTATAAGCCTCGCAAAAGCAAGGGAAGACGTGAAGAAACAGTTCACTTCGTTTCCCCCCCGCTTAAAAACGCCAGAGCGATGTCACATTCAAATACCCAAGCTCTCCTTTTTATTTAAAGCAGTTCAACACTTCGCTTATAATGCCTTACCTCGGAAAAAAAAAGTTTCCCAAACCACAAAAAGGGAAACTACCTTCCCCCAAAACTCCTTCAAGAACAGCAAATTAGTCTCAAAAGAAAACCCATTAAGAGAGTCTTCTTCGTCTTCCTTGTACGAGACAACTGAGGACGAAAGGTCTTCTCCTAGACCTGGGACTTCTAACACCATCATTAATAGACGTTCAACTGCATTGTATGCAAGAAGAAAGAAGGAGAAAGTTAATAGCCTGCCTCTATCATCTTTACCTGCATTTGACCAATATTCGATTCTGGAATGGATGCGCGCCACAAACACAGTGTTCAAATTAAATAATGTGACAGATACAAAAGAACGGAAACGCTTGCTGGCTTCCATTTTGCTTCCCCCCCCAAAAAAGAAGTAAATATAGTCAAATCCCCTATTCAAGAAAATTCATACCAACTGCTAATAGACGTCATCGTATCTCCAACTTTATTTCTACTTTTCGAATAAAAAAAATAGCTTATAGATGTACATAGTTGACATTTTAGAGGATGAATGTAAATGTTGTATAATTATATGGGTTTATAGATTTTGGTTTGGTTGAGGCGCTTTTTGTAATAACGATGTATATTTTCCGGAATAGAGGTTGTTGTAGGTAAGCGAGAGTACATAGAAAAGAGGAATACGTGTTGTGAAGTTGGGTATACTATTAATTTCTTTGTGTTTGTTTGAGTTTGTTTGCAGTAAGTTAATGTAAGTAAGTTGCAAATGTGGCATAATCGAGCAGTTAAAGGAGGGGAATGAACCTGAAAGAGGTACATTGTACAGAGGGAATATATATACTATAGTGTAATTGCTAGGTTTATTGTTTAGTGTCATGGGTATGAATTCGGTATAGTTTTATTATAGTACAATTCGTTTGAGGAGAAAATCCCTATACTACCATTAATTTTGATATATGAACATTGGATTTCCAATTACATGTACTAAAGTGGTAGCTGGCGGTAAAGGTAATTATAGTTGTAGGGTATATATATAAGTTGTAAAGTCGTATTTGGTTAGTATTAGTGTATATCTACTGGGAGCTGTATCTTTTGGTGAAATCTATTTGTACGGTATTGAGAAATGGAGTAGGGTATTGTAACTATATACCCTTCTGAAATAAAAAATTGCAGCCATGGGGATGCCATATTTATATTATAAAAAGGTTTATTCATATGAATAGTTAAATAATGGGGTATATTTTCGATTGCTTATATATATGGAGAATATGAAGTAATATATAGAAGCTTACTAGTTTTTTTAAGTAGAGAAAGTGAAACTGAGAAGTTACTTAAGTTTTTTCTCACTTGTAGTAAGATTAAGGGATATTGTCTGATTAAGATTTTCTATATATAGTAATGGGTATATGTTGTTTTAGCTATACGATAATATGAAGTAATTGAAGCTAAATGCAATTTTTTATCGTCTGGTGGTTTTAAGATTGGGTTAGGAAGTTGGAAACATTGATGTAATCTAATAAGTAAAATGACTGTGTATTGAAGTTAGTTGAGAAGGATAAGAGAATGGTGATATTGATGTATTAATTTTAATTTGTATTTGTATTTGCGAAATAGACATATTAGGTTGGTGAGTTGTACTAATTAAGTCTTTTATAAGTTTCTATTTAAAATGGTTGTAGAATTAAAGATTAATAATATCTGAATGATTTTATTGTAAGTATTTTTGTCGTGAAAGTGGGATGATGGTGGTAAATATAATAAGTAGATTTCGTTCTAGTCATCGCGGGGTGATATGAATCCAAGATAAAGGATCGAAAGAACTTGAACACTTAGAATTGGTTGGGTTTAGAGATAGTGTGATTAAGGGTTGGTAACTGTTGATAATTTTTTGACTGGTGTTTTAAAGATTTAAATCCTGCATAATGTCTGGGTGAACAGGAGAATGCTAAAGATTGGAGAGGAGGTAGTAGGGCGATCCTCGACGGCTAGTGCCCAAATGGTGTTTTACGTAACAGCTAGAGATGAGATTGTGGATGCCTGTTTGAAATAGTCTTTCTCTCAGGTTTTAATGTTAGTGGCACATGGTTCTTTAAAACTTCCTACCGTGCTCTTTGAGATGTGTTTAAGTCTTTGATGGAGGAAATTGGAAAGATTGTAGTGTTGGGAAAGTATGATAAAGGTTTTATTTCTTAAATTTTGGCGAAAGGATAGTATGTTGGTGTTAGCATGTAGTTGCTCTTTAATTTTGTATATGTGGGTACGAGTGTTCTGTAGTAGGGTTATTTTGGTGTTTAGAGCGTGTATGTCTGATATAAGTAATGCTCTGATCGCTTGCAGTATTCCAGAGGTCTAGATCATCTTCAAGGTGGGATACACGTCTCTGAGGATATAGAAAAAGATAATCCCTCGTTTATTGTAATTTTTAGTTGACTCTTTGGAGAAAGTGGTGTGGTGGTGTGTTGGCGTTTATTTAGTATGATGGACAAGAGTTTATTTCACTCGATAACGGGTCTGTGATGATAGTAAATGTTGGTCATCGGTGTTTTTAGATGATTGCGTGTGATTACGAAGTAACGAGAGATGGTATATAGTGGTATGGCACGTAGATTCAGTTTTGTGGTGTAGTATAAGAAGAGCTCTGCGTGCTTGGAATCGGAGAGAACATCTGTGTGGTGTATGTGGCGGCACTTCAGGTTTCTGGTGATATTGTTGTATGTATATCGGCACAGCAACATTGGTCTTGTTGGAATATCATCGCGAATATTATAGGCTCTATTTGACCAATTGATATGGTCTTACGGAGTATAGGACTATAGGGTGTGTAAGTGAACTAGGTGTGTAGGGCTATCTCGTATCAACGTAGTGTTAATTAGATATGAAGCACCTGTGATTTTTAGCCGTTTCTAGGTTCTTCTAATATACGAGGCTGCTACAGATAGTAACTAAAGGTACTGTGCGATGAACGACATTTTAGGATGTGACTGTCGGGAGTAGTCTAATAACTTGTTGAAAGTTATGTTACATGATCATTCTCGCTTGAAACGTTCGACATGCTATGCGGAATATTAGTGCTAGCGTTGGCTGCGTGGCAGAGTGGCTGCCATAAGTACAAACTTCATTCATACCGTTTTAATAGAATGTGAGGCGGTCTGAATTGCCGTCCTCACCAGGCGATTCGAAGGGGACTGGCATTGCTCAGAGTTATTATATTGGTAGAGGAACGAACTCCAGCGTCGGTAGAGCGGAATATGCGTGCTAAACGGTGTCCATCTTTTTAACAGTTATTGGGACAGGCGGCATAAGAGCTTAACGTGTACGAGTTATGTCTTGTAGCAGTTCCTAGAGGACATTCTCGAGATTCGTGAATGCTTATAACCATGAATTTAACGAAGAAACTCGTGAGAGTGTAGAGATTTATCGGTAAACATAGATATGTCTAACTGTGCGTACAGGTGGTCCACCTCTTCATATTATTATAATATAGGTGGACTTAGAGTGGGATTATTAATCTGGTTTATCTGGAGATGCATACTCTTTAATCGGGCAATCGTGTGACAATGAAATTATGCGAGTGTGCTGCTGCACAATGTACTGTTCGGTGGTCGATTTTGGAGGTCGGCGCTTTGTGGTAAGAGGTAATTGACGCGTACCCACTCGTATGGGTAAGAGACATAATGTTGGTGACGTATGTGAAAATTTGCACACTCTTTCCTACAGATTGGTGTGGATGGGTCATTGTTCTTCATTGGTCTTTACTATTTTGAAAGCATCGTAGAGACTAGGCAAGACCGGCGAAATTATTCGTGCGAGCTCATCTCAAGTGCCCCGTTGTAATAATACGCAACTTTCTGAATTCCTATAGTAGTTATATATGGTAGGTGTATTCTCAATCGATATATTCGAAAGCAAGAGAGTCGTCGGATATTTAAGGAGTTGGGATTTACTTCTCTCCCACTGAGATCCGCGCTCGGCAGGTCACGAAACGGCATACATCGCGCCCAAATCCACGGACTTCCCAGCGGTTCGACTAGTGCACTTGCGTCATTATTATCTACTATTAGAGACAAAGGCATTACAGTGGATTATATAATATATTTGATATTCAGTCTCATCTCATCGTATTTGTACACACATTAAATTTACTGAGTAGCAGATGTCCTGGAAAACGGAGATATGTCTCTCGTTACGCTTACATTCACAAGTGTTTCTCATTCCCGCTTTCACTATAGAGTGCGTATTAGGTGTCTATTAATTGTGTAGTGCAGTAGACGCTCGAGTGCTATACACTTCCACTATTTCAGGTTTCTCTTATCTTAAGTAGGACTGCTTGTAATGGGTCATTACACGTTACGATTTAACTAGCATATTTAAGTGGTGATATTTTGGCCTGCGTCTCTCGCTTATCCTCAGAAAACTCACTATTCTCTCAGATATTTCTGTCGCTAGGTAATTATCTCGAGCTGTGAACATCTGTGTGGCGTTGCAACAATTTCTCGCGGGTAAAGTAAACTTCTCTTTCAGTAAAGAGATAGTGGTTTCGTTTAGGCGCGGTAGGAGTTCATTCCTAACAGTGTTTCTTTCTTGTCAGATATTAATATAATGTGGTCCGAGTAAGTTGTCTCTGGGTTCGTTAGTTGAACCTTTTTCTTATGATAAAAATAGCGCACTTTTAATTCCTTCACTTCTCTTCTACGCTCTACGCCTTTCTGCGGGCCTTGTTGTGTCGCATTTTTTGGAGGTGTGTGTTTGATAGGAGATAAGTCATAGTGTAAATATGTGCAAGGACTTTATATAAGTTATTAATATATTCCATTGAACTTGCATTTTACAGGGTAGCGATCTCTACTACACTATTTCTTTATTCTGACAAAACTTATAAAATGCATAAAGATCTAAATAACTGGAAGGCAAAGAAACTTATCCTTTACCTTTCCCGTCGCTCCTGCTTGCGAGAATCGAAATGGTCATCGTCACATCTACTACACCATCTCGATGACCGAATAACTTGTGTTCATTTTACGTTAATCCTAATAAAAACAATATTTCTTAACTACTCTACTACTTTTTTTCTAACATTCCTCGATCACCTTACGTTAAATCCAAGTCATAACTGACCCTGTCTAACACGACTGTTAGCATATTAAAAAAAAAAATAGTAATAATGAAAAAATGACAAACTGCTACTGAAACAGCATTCATTCACAATATCAAATTTTTAAACAGTGAAATTTGTGTAGCCAATATATAATTTTACTGATAAAAGGATGAGAGTAATCATAAATAGCAATGATTTGCAGTTAACTTCATGGAAGCAATATAGTATAAACAGTATAGAGGGCGAGGGGCAATTCATAGATTGCAATAACCATCGTCCATTTTCGGGTAAATACAACAAACCAAAAATTTGAATGATTCATAAACACACTCACATTTTGTCAGCCATTCACCTTCGTTTGGTAAAGCAAACAATAAGAATGGGAAGTAAGAAAAAAAGAAAAATAGAAAATAACAAGGATCAATAGAGTAATCAATCAACCAGCCGGAGAAAGAAAAAGTCACTCTAGAGCAAAGTTTGTGTTTTGGCATGAATCACTTCAAAAATAGAGCAAGATAACTCAGTCAGATCAAAAATGGAAAGAGAAACACTCGTTCCATTGGCAAGTGATGAGTGGACAAAAAAAAAATGAAAAATTAAACAAAATATGGAAGTACATTTACATATCTTAAACAACTTGTCATTTATACTTTTAAGAATTGAAACAAGATATTTATAGTCTAGGTCGATATTTATAGCAAAACTTTTGGATACAGACACATGTTCAACTATAAGTTACATAGTGACACAGAAGTATCCTGTTTGAAGAACTGCAAATTTAGAGTACATACTGAAATTTGAATAACGTCTATTTCTTTTTCTTTTTCACACAAATCTGTTTACTATATTGTAAAATTTATTCCTCAGACTACATATAAAATCTATTAAGGTGTGCAATCTCTTTTAGTAGAGATATTCAATACACTAACTTTCTAACTGCATTACTTAAATAAAAAAAAGTAGTCAAACTACTTAAGAACTAGAATAAAACACTTTCTCACTTGCTTTTGCTGATAACAACTTTGGAAAGATCGACTTTGGCAGTTAACATGTTCTTTGCTAAATTAGACGATGAGGAAGAAAGGTTCCCCCCTATATCTTGAGACCCGTCACCATTTAATACTGCTGGAGTTTTGGTGGATGATTTCGCCGATTTTGGAGTTGATTTTGGCGTGGGTGTTGCCGACTGACTCTGAAAAGGACGCTTTGAAAACCGCTTCTGCCTCTCCCAATGACTGAGAACAATGCTCCTTACTTTCTCCTCTTCTAACCTAATAATAATAAATAAAAAAATTATGATGATAATTTTTTTTTTGAGTAAATGTACAGGGGCCACCATGGCACACAGGAAATGCGGCAATACCGTGTTAGCAAACTAACATTAGGGGAAGTCCCTATCAAAACGACATAAAAATTGTGCTGAGAGGGTTAAATCTTATAGAGGATGTTTAATTCACAAAGGAAGGCAAAAATGCTGTCTCTGAAAGGGAGGCTGAAGAAGAATATATATAATTTCAGTAACTAACTTATTTTGAAGCATGGTGAGACACTTGTAGACTACGCCTGCTCCCACTAAGCCAAAATCATTCAAAGAGGCCATGTGTAATACAAAGTTTTTGTACAAATTTTTCATGAGTAAATCCGAACCATGACTCTCGATGAACATGTAGCAAGCTAATGGTAACTGGCAATCCCCAACAAAACTGAAAATAAAGAAAATAATATAATTAAATATATAAATATATTACTTATATTAAAATAAAACTTAAAATTATAATTTATCTAGAAGTAGCAAAATCGAACATATTTTATGAATTAAAATGTGCAGTAAAAATGTGAAGAAAGTAATTACTGATCGACTACAGTAAAAATGTGAGAAAAGTAATTACTGATCGACTATCTTTTAAGTTAATAATTATTCCAACCTTTATAATTAGCACCAGGCTTTAAATCAAATTCGCTCTAAGAGAGCATCATAGAAGGCTGAAGGGCAATATTTTGTCAACCTAGAGGGACGTTTTATACCCTTCGTTTATGTCGCTCTCAAAAAAAAAAAAATTTATGCTCTACAGATGAAATAAAAGCGCTATAATTCAATGGGATATACTGCTCCCATGTCAATTCGCAGAGTTAATTAAACGACTATTAAAATAAATAACATGTAAAAAAAATTAATAATATTACTACTATTACTAATAATAATAATAATAATAATAATAATAATAATAATAATAATAATAATAATAATAATAATAATAATAATAATAAGTAAATATCCATAAGGTTGAAATATATATAATTTGACGTATCATCATCATCATCATCAGCTGTCTCTTAGTTTCCCAGAACTGGATGAAGGTTGCGCAAACATGCACCAGAAATCCCAAGGCATGAATGAATTTGTATGAGCATTTCTAGGGCATAAATAAGTGTAAATATTCTCACTTTTACGATATAAAATTTATCTATTGTATCGTTCATATATACCTTTTTAATGTATATAATAATATACTTTGTGTAAATTTTATAGTCACATTTTGCTTTTATGATAAAAAATAAGTTACCTATAATTCTACTAAACTTTTTTACTTTAAAGTAAGTATATTTGTCTAAAAGAGTAAATTGGTGCCTGCTATGATCAGACCTCCATTTAATTCTACAAGAATTTTTTTCCCCTTATTTCTTAACCTTTTCAATTATACTATTAAGCTTTTCCATTTTTATCACACAATTTGCAGTCAATCAATACCTTTCATGCATACACTTCCTATCAAACAAAGGACATTACCTTCTACCTCCCTTCAAACAAAGAACATCGCTGTTTTTCTCACTTCACCTTCAAGCAATAATCTTCCACATCATTTACAATTTTTACAATTCTCTTATGAGCCAATTACTGTACATTAAACATACTCTTTTCCTCCCTATTTCAAATATTTCTAAGTATCCGTACTACTAAAATAACGTGTCCAGTAGCTCAGTCAGTAATAAGCTACGCTCGCATTTAACCGGGATCGAGTTCTGCTCGGTCGAGAAGCAAAACCAAGCAGGCGCTGTGTAGACTAATCACCCGCACAGCTTAAAAAATATATATATATATATATATATATATATATATATATATATATATATATATATATATATATATATATATATATATATATATATATATATATATATATATATTTCTTCTATATATATATATATATAATATATATATATATATATATATACCAACTATATATATATATATATATATATATATATATATATATATATATATATATACCGTATATAACATAATATATATATATATATATAACCTTATATATATATGCTGCTGCTATATATATATATATATATATATACTATGCTAACATATATATATATATATATAACTACTCATATATAAACTTCCTTTATCCCCTTCTCAGAGGGAACACTCAGGACTGAAATCGAACTATATATATATATATATATATATAACATATATATATATATATATATATATATATATATATCTTATATATATACTTATATATATATATATATATATATCTTGCTATAACCTTATATACTCTATATATATACTATATATATATATATATATATATATAAAGAAACTGTGGTGTTACCGCGACAGCGTTTTGCGCCGCAGCCACTTCCGGAAAAATCCGAGATCATTCACAGGACTCTTTACCACTCAACTACTTTATTTCTCCTTCTCCTCATCATGAGGCATACTTTCCCGGCTTATGCCTCAGCCTTACTTATAAAAGCCGGTGACATAGAAACAAACCCTTGACCTGTAACCTACAAATGTCCAGTATGCAACAAGATTGTAAGAAGAAATTCCATAAACTGCAATAGATGGAAACAATGGATAGATAAACACTGTTCTCCTTTCACCACGCTACTCCCTTCAAAACATAATTGGCTTTGCTAACCCTCACAACATACAAACAAACCCACAACAATCATATTACAATTCAACACAAACGGACTACACAACAAAACCAAAGAAATAGAAGCCTTCTTGAAACAACACAACATACACATAGCCATGATGCAAGAACCTCACCTACCCGAAAACTATCCAGAACCAAAATTCTATGGCTATGATGCCATCTTCACACCCAAAACCTTTAAAAATCACAATCTAATAACTCTTATACACAACTCATTATCATACACAAACACCATCTTACAAACTAAAACGGCATTAAAAGACACCATCACAAAAATACAATATTTCACAACAATCAAAATTAAAAAACCCACACATCCTAGTAAACCTATATATTCCCCACCACACCTCACTCCACTGCCCCAGAAATTACAAACCAAACCTCACTGATATCTCCCACCTCTTAATCCTCATAATGGGAGGTGACTTCAACAGCCACCACCCTACATGGTACAACACCCAAGAAGCAGACTAAAGAGGAACACACATCATATCCAACCTTGAAAACTTAAACATCCTAAACAACACAAACAGCCACACTAGAAACCCACCCAAACCCAACCAAACATGCACATCACCAGACATAACACTATGTTCACCAAATTTACTACACACTAAACTCCACTGGTCAACACAAACCGACCTAATCTCCAACCACCTCCCCATCATCATAAAATACCAAAATGTCAACAAAACAAACTACCCACCCAGTAAAACGTTCACAAACTACAAAGAGCAGAATGGACACAATTCACCAACTATATAGAAAACTGACACTTGAAACACCTCTGGAAGGGCACATAGGTCCGAACCGTGTGCCTAGTAAAATCAAGTTTTACTTTGGTTGGAGGGAAAGGCACAGAGAATGTAAGGAAGAGACGAGGGTTCGATGTTGAGGAGTTCTCCTTATGAGGAGGGAACCGATAAACGTCGGTGATTGGCACGTTGCGTCTCTGCAAATGAGCGAGAATGTCCTCCGAAGTATCCGAACAGAACTCCGACGCATATATATTGTTCAATTTGACGTGTTACGAACAACGTTCGGTTTAGAAAGAACAAGAATCTTCCCCAGCGATAGGGAAGCAAGAGCGTGGCTTTGGGTTCTAGAGACAGTACGGACCAGGATGAAACCGTTTCTCATTGGCGTTGCCTGTGACTTAGTTGTTTGAAGAGCAGTTTCCAAAGCATCACAAAGGATGAGCAGGCTTATAGCAGTCAGTGGACGTGATGAAGTCGAATGCAAGTAAAAATAGAGCGGGCATGAAGCTACACTCGGGACCCCATGAGGGGGACCAAGAAAGCGCTCGTTGGAGTTGATGTATTCTGACGACGAGGAAGAAGGCCTTGAGGGCGCAGGGGCTCCAGTGATGGCTGACGTAAGGGTTAACTGATTAAGTCGTGCTGAGAGGCCAGATCAGCATCTGTTGGTCTAGATGTGGTAGTCCTAAAAACAGGTTCGTTAAGTACGACTATTATATGAGGTGGAGTACCAACTATTTCATCAACAAGGGCATCAAAGACCCTATTGGTCGCTGGTCTAGAAATGGTCAAGTAGGGGTCGGGTTGGGGACCCGACAGATGTTGAATTCCACCTTTCTTGAAAACGCTATTTTATTTTTTTATTTTTTACCCATAATTAACATCTACCGCAATAATAAACACAAATGATGAATAGGTAATGTGTCCTGGGAACGTAACCGCGGAAACCGAGCCCACCACACGCCCAGAGCATAATATCTCCCTCCTAGAAACCCCAGCCCGTAGGGTGGGCCATGGGTGTGACCTCGGAACGGCGTCCAGCCCATAAGATGAAAAAACAATAGCCGTACACCACACGGATAAGATGCGAAGCCCAAGATTTTACACCCAAGTGCGGGACAGCCTCCTCAGTGGTTAGGCAAGGTCCGGGTCAAGGAGAAAGGCAACAACCGGTTTTTGACCTGCACTCTCACCCACGGGGGAAGGAGAGTAAGATGGGGACAAGATACGCAACAGGATTTAGGAGGAGATTGGAGACTCTCTCAAAAGAAAGAACAGGAATGTTTAGGGTATTACGGACAGAAAAAGGAGGGGAAGGGAGACAAACTAGGGTAGGGGAATAAGAACGGGAGACATAAAATATAAGAATCCGAAAAAAAATCTTAATAACTAGTAGAAAAATAATGATGATAAAATCGAAAACAAAAATAATAAGAAAAATAATGACAATAATAAGATAATAAAAATAATAACAATAAAGGAGGGGAGTAAACAGAAACAAAATATAACAATATGAAAGTAGCTCTTCGCAGACACAAAGTGTCTGCTCCCCCCTCTCGACGACAACGAAGTCACCTTCGTGAGTGGATAATAATAATAATAATAATAATAATAATAATAATAATAATAATAATAATAATAATAATAATAATAATAATGGGTAGAGATTCTAAAACAAAATATATAATACATACTTATGCTTCATTACATGAAGATTCCACATCTTCATCAAATCCTTTTCTCCTTCATTGACGTCAGAAAACTCGTCGATCATCATACGCGTCTTGGTTCGAACCCATTCGGAATCGTGTTCTCCTTCACTATCTTCATCAAGTTCATGAGGTTGTACTGGCAAACATGTCATAGTGTGATGATATAACCTGTGTTGGGAATGTCAAATAGAATAAAGTTATAAATCTGCGGATACTGTGATAATAGATATATAAACAAAAAACAAAAAAAATTACAAATAAATTGGCAGAAAAGCATAAACAGAAACATGAAATACAAATAAACTATAAACGAAACTAAGGACAAAATCTTAACGATTTAGGAAAATGAGATAAAGAAGATAACAAAAGAATAAAGAATTTAACATCTGTTACTGAAGCAAAGGATAAACGAGAAAAAAAAGGGGGATTTTAACACTTATACAAAATAGGAGGAAACATTTTGC
>JABUQX010005546.1:27500-97500 GCA_015478945.1 Trachelipus rathkii | reverse complement strand
TGGCTTTAGAAATAATTGGTCTGAGGGGGATATTGTTTTTATGTTTGGTATTCCATAGAAGTGGGAGATATCAGTCATGTAGGCTTTATTTTCTTGGTGTATGAGAAGGTAGTTTTTACAAATGATTTTAATTCGATTTTTATCGACAGAGTTCTGTTTTGGGTTTTTGTAAGCGGGTATATGTATTATTATCATTCAATATATGGTTGCATTTATTTATAATCTTGATGATTTAAAATTACTATATTGTTTCCCCTTGTCGCTGCAGGTGTGACAATATCGCAGTTATTTTGGAGTTTTTTTAAGGCACGTACTAAAATGAGAATTCTATATTTTTACCCCACCACACCCTCAGTAACTCTCATTGGCTCCGTTATGTCGACGATGTTCACTTACCATACCCCATCATACAAAACCCACAAGACATTCTAACCTTTATAAAACAACATTACATCCCTCCATATCATTCACTCACGAACTTTCCTTTAACTACACTCTACCATTTCTGGACACGCTTCTTATTGGAAAGACTCCCCAATATCACACAGTTTTTTAGAAAACCCACCTCCCCTCTAACTACACCCACTGGTTCTCATCACATCAAAAACATAAAAAATAGCCACTCTCAGCAGTCTGTATCTCCTTCCCTGGAAATATGCTCCCCAACCCACTTAAATTCAGAAACAAATTTCACACCACACACTCATTTTCACCTCAAAAATACCCCCCCTACATAATCAACTTGGCATACAAAAAAAAAGCCAAAAAAACTTTTATAACAACAAACAAAAAATCAAACTTCAAAAACTTTTGCCCCTTTCTTTCAATATAAATTTATAAATACACTAAAACAACACATACCAAATTCAATCATATTAACTCACAATAACATATTCACTCTCAAACACACTCTCCCTAAACAAAGAAACAATATTCAACAACAATGCGTATATCAAATACCGTGCCACAATTGCCCATCTGTATATATTGGAGAAACAAACGATTTATCCCGACGCATAACTCAACATCAAGCAGATTTAACCGACGACAATATGAACTCTGCTCACCACCCATCGCGCAATACTCATCATAAAATCAATTTGACAAACACCACCACACTAAAAACCATAAAATCAATTACAAAGTAGAAAAATAACAGAATCCATATACATTTATAACACAAATAACTTTAATAGATCAGCCGGTCAATTCAAGCCGGACAAAATACAAAATTCAATATTGCTTTCCTCAGTATTTCACTGATCTTAAAAATAATAAGACCAACCAACAAAACTTTCCTGAAACTAACAATAACTCTCCGAGTCGGCAGGCCATCGCTTGTTGTAAATACATTCCATTTGAAAAAGTCCATCCGTAATGTTGGACGAAAGATAGCTTCCCACCAAAAATGTAATTTTAATTTCCCTGTTTTTAATCTAATATTAAAAATTAAGTGTGTGCTTATTAATATGTGTGAATTCGAACGTTGAGGTCATCGTGAACCCGTTAGGAAATAGAAAATAAATACCTATAATCAATGTAGCTAAACCAAAAATACTTTGCTATGAAAGTAGAAAATTAAACTATATCTATGTATATATATATATATATATATATAACTATATATATATATATATATATATATTCTTTATATATATATATATATATATATATATATATATATATATATATATAGCTATATATATATATATATATATATATATATATATATATATATATATATATATATACTCTATATATATAAATAATATATATATATATATATATATTATATATATATATATAATATATATATATATATATATATATATATATATATATATCTTTATATATATATATATATATATATATATATATATATATATATATAATATATATAATAACATATATATATATATATATATATATATATATATATATATATATCTATATATATATGCCCATATATAACCTTAACTCTTATACTAACATATGCTCTTCTATCTGACATATAAAAGAAGAAACGTATGTTTCAACAAATATATGTAGCAGCTACTTGTATATATATATATATATATATATATATATATATATATATATATATATATATATATATTCGTTTGTTTTAGGTTTTTACAGAAGTTAGATAAATTACTGTCAATTGTTGAATAAAATAAATTAATGGATTCTCACGTAAAATTGCGATTGGAAAACATCTGCTGTGATCCTTTCAATATACCCAAGACTATGTTAGAAAAAGCCTGAGGAAAATTCCATGAATCAGGAATCATCTTTGGTAAAAAAAATGTGTTAAATGTCGAAAGAAGTTATCAGAAGATCTATGGCTAGGTACACATGATGGCGTTGCAACGCGCGCTGTCTATCACGGCATACTATATGATAACTACAGACGGCGTACACATGCAGCGCGCTCTGTCTTCAACGCGCGTCTAGAAGGTTCCTCGTGAAGCGCGCGCCAGCTGGGCGCCTCGAGTTCTTTTATTTGGAATTGGACTGTACACATGTCAGTATAGCGCGCGCTATACAATTTTTATAGTAGGTATAATTTTTTTTATGCTTTACATGTATTTTGGAGTAATAAATAAACTTAATTTAGTGTGATTACGAGTTTTTCTTCTGGCGAAATGCTATCCCTCACATAGTAGTTCCGACTAGGTGATAGGTCATCCTGAAGTATTTTCAGTAACTCGTCAAAGGATGCAATCGACATCCTAAAGTAATTAAAAAACTTGACCTCATGTTTTAGATTTGGGCACAGAGTTACAAAACAACCGTGAGTCAATCTGTCATGTAAAATCGGATGTACCCAGTAATGTCTTTGCCTTCTTCGTTTCCTATACCTACGGTACAACATCCAAAGACATGCTGCCTTCATTCCATGGCTATACTTTAGATCAACGCGCCGCCAACGCCAACATGTGTACCCGCGCTGGTTCGTAGCGCGCGTTACAACTGCCATTATGTGTACGTAGCCTACCACATAGTGATTCATCAGATAATTGGTTTCCATTCGTCGATTTAGCCGGGACGGTCACTGAGCCTTGTCCGATTTAGAAGAGGAGTCGATTTCGTCCCGATTTAATGATACCAATTAATTTTATCCAACATACTTTCGTATATTTTTAATATTATATATATATATATATTATATATATATATATATATATATATATATATATATATATATATATATATATATATATATATATATATATATATATATATATATACTCTGCTGTATATACTGCTATACTATATATATAATGTTAAAACTAATATATTTTTCAGGGCATGAGGTTTTTGTCAATCGATATATACATTTTTTAAATTATCGCTCGTGCGATAATATATATATATATATATATATATATATATATATATATATATATATATATATATATATATATATATATATATATATATATATATATATATATATATATATATATGATGTGTAGCTGTAGGTGTCCCGATTTTTCGTTCAGAAAATATGGTAGCCTTACAGATAATGCATCTGTGTATTCTGAGAGAGAATCACACTCATCTCCAGGAAGAGTTTGTTTCTCCGCAAATCGAACTGCAGGCACTTAACACACCTTTGACAACAATAGGTGAATCACCAATTAACCAAACACTTCTAAAAAGAAAAATCGACTATGGACATCATAAAACTGACAAAATAAAGAATGTTTTTGTCAAGGAACTGAAAGTCATATCACAAGAGTGTCAACTTGAACAAGAATCTACATCTGAAACAGGGTTCTCAAAAAGCCATGGATATTTGGCTATGGTTAAGGGTCAAATAGCCAATTAACCATAGCGAAAAAGCCAAAAATCCATGGCTCTTTGCCAACCCTGAATTCTGATATGAAATCGAATTCAGACGATTCAGAAATAATTACACGGTTAATAGAGAAATTTGGAATTACTAAAAAGAGATCTGAAAAAATTCAGATTTTGACAGTTCTGCCAAAGAGATGGACCATTAAGAAAATTGAAGAAGAATTCTAAGTTATAAATTATATGGCAAAACAAGCTAAAAAACTTTTTACAAGGAATTCTATCAATGCCAAATATAAGAGAAATCAGGTTTCCACATGACAAGAAAAAGTTAGTAATTTTTATAAAAGCGAAGAAGTCAGCAGAATTATTACGGAAAAAAAAAAACTAAGACGGTTATAAAAGAAGGTCTTAAAAGTTCAGGAACAGAAACACCTTATATTTTGCAATTTAAAAGAAGCTCACCAACTGTTCAAATCAAAAAATCCTGATATTAAAATAAACTTCTCAAAGTTTGCTGATCTTTGACCAAAAGTGTGTTATAGCAGGTGCAAGTGGTACACACAGTATGTGTATGCACAATACATTAAAATATGAAGCTTATGATTGATGGAACACACTTGCCCATCTTACTAAAGAAATAAACAAATTTCATTTGATAGACTATAGGAAAAATGCCAAAATGAAATTTTGTGCAATCCAAAAACAGCTAATTGTTTTTTCAGTCTATGCAAATATTGCATGAAATTAATGGACGGTTTTATTGCAAAATTATCAAAAGTATTTCATGATAACATAGTAGATGAAGTACAGTATTCGCAGTGGATATCAACTGATAGAACAACTCTACATACTATGGTACAAAATACAGATAAATTCATTGAAGAATTTTATAGAATTCATATTTTGAAGAGATAATTTTATAGCTAAACAACAGTGAATATTCTGCTCTAAGAGGAAGGAATATTTGAAGAAAGGTAAGATATTTTTTACTGAGATTTTTCATAAAATTATTCTCTTGTTCTCCAGGATGCTGCACAAGGATTCCATTATAATAATGCTCAAGCGACATTGCATCCTTTTGTTTGCTCCTATAGGGATGGATAAGAGGTGAATCATCTAAACGTGGTGATTATCTCTGACTGCCTTTATCATGATTCAGTAGCTGTTCACTTCTATCAAAGAAAACCGATTGCTTATCTAAGAACTCGTTTAGATTTCAATATAAATGAAATGATATATTTTTCAGATGGATCTGTAACACCATACAAAAATAAATTTTATAAATTTATGCCATCATATAAATGATTTTGGAATAAAAGCACAATGGCACTTTTTTTCCACTTCTCATGGAAAAGGACCATGCGATAGTCTCGGTGGTAATGTGAAAAAATTAGCTGCAAAAGCGAGTCTACAGCGGCCTTATAACAACCAAATTATGACACCAAGACAGATATTTGAATTTGGAAGAGACCACATTCAAGGAATATATTTCATTTATTCAAACACTTGGGAATGGCTAAAAGAAGAGTTAGACTTAGAAGAGCGATTTAAAAATATAAATACGATTCCAGAATTACAGAAATTACTTAGTTTTGTTCCAGTTTCTGAAATAGAACTAGAAGTAAAGACAGTTTCAAGTATCAGTCAAGGATCAAAAATAGTAAGGGTTACAAAAGAAGCTACAGATATTAAATTTGAAAATGTCAAGGGATTTGTAACAGCAATCTATGACAATAAATGGTGGTTGGCATATGTTCTTGAGGCTAATTCTGACACTCTAGAAGTAAAACTTAATTTCTTAATACCTAATGGCCCATCTAGTTCATTCCCCTGTCCATCAAAATCAGATATTTTGGTAGTGCCTCATTCGGATATTCTTAAAGTTGTTGATCCGATTACTGAAACTGGAAGGACTTACAAACTAACAGAAACAGAAATGAATAAGTATCAAATTCTGAAAAGCAGGTTAAATTCCTATTAATCTACATCTATACATAAACCAAGTCAAACTTGGTAGGTCAAATATCTCATTACACATTTGTATAAAATTATTTTCCTACATTTATATACTTAATTTAAAGAAATATATATTTCAAAACGAATGGGTGGGTGGGACCTGTGGCTTTTTCTGCTGAGCTATCAGGAGTGGTCTCTGGGGGCCGATGGGGATGCCAAATGTTTGAGAAAAACATTGCTAGTGGCTTGACCACCCTTGACCATGACAGAATTTTTTTTGAGGGGGGGAGGGGGCAGATATGAAATTTATGTAAGAAGAAAACAAACCCCTCACAGTGATATATATAATATTGATAGCTATCAATGCCTTACAAAATGAAATATTACATTTTAAAACGATTCTATTACCTAAATAAATTTATTCAATAACACCCTACCTAAGTAAATTATCAGCAACTCAGATTCTAAACAAGTGCCCACTCTAAAATTTATCATATTTTGCGCCAATATGTGGAATAATTTATCAGTCAAATGTGATCAAAATCAGAAGTCTTTTTTTTTTTTTTTTTTTTTTGGGCAAGGTCAAAGGTCAGGTCAAATTTTTTTCTTAACTGAATCAAAGTTTTAGGTCTACTCAAGTGCTTCAAAATGATACCTATATCATCTTTATCGGTTAAGTAGAAGCTGAAATATTGAACTTCAACGTTTGCCTTGACCTCTCAAAAATGAAATGGTGGGTCAAAGTTTTATGACCTATAACTTCGGAACCGTTTAACCTACAAACTTAGGATAAAGATCATTCTCATTTTCTCAATAAGATCTATCGGGATGCCAAAAATAGTGAAAATCAAAGACGTCAAGTGTTTTTGAGTGGGTGATTTCACGCGAAATCGCTCTAATAATAATATATAGTAGGAAATTATATAATTTTTATTGGGAGAAAACATGTAAAATGCTATTATTATAAGAAAATTCCCCCTCCTCCCTCTCTATAAATCTTTTTCATGTCTACTCTCTTTTGATATACTCTAAATTATCATAGTTAAGTAAGACATACTAGAATAAAGTAACAAATAAAGAAGGACAGTTTAGAACGAAGATAGCATTATAAATTCTAACACACAAATAAACAAGATTTATTGCATATTAGTTTAAATCTTTCAATAATAATAATAATAATAATTACCTTGAGGTTTTGGTTTAGCGGCAGTGTTATTTGTGAGAACAAGATCAAGTGGTTGCAATGGTCTAAGCTTAGGCTTGAGAGAAGAGGAAATATTATGACTGTTGCTACTATTATTCGAAGCGTTATCCTCTGTCCAGCTGAGACCAAATTTTATCAGAGGAGAGTTTTCAAGTGCACTTAGTGGCTCATCCAATTTTTCCACTTTTATTGTGTCTAAACTCTCCCAAATAACATTCTTTTTTGGACTAGTTTTACCTGGGGCAGGGGCATCTGGACCAATGGGGTGTGCAACCAATTCATATTGACCTGGACAAAGCTGACACCTAGAGTAACGGTCATACACAATCAGCTCGGCACCAAAACAATTGGTTTGCAAAGCAGTGCCAATACCCCCAGTGAGAAGACCTATTGGCCCATTGGTAGTTTCACCATTAACAACTACATTATTATTCGGTATACTAGTATTATTGTTATGACCACTGGCAGTAGAAGTATCACTATGGGAGGATTCCTGAGAACAATTCCGACTAACACGCCTTCGTTTAGGTTGGGGCTCACCTGCTAAAAATAAAATAAAAAAATAAAATAAATAAAATAATAATAATGAAAATCCATTATTATAATAATATATTTTTCAATTTTTTTTTTTTAATTTTATGCAAAGCAAACCCCCTCCCTATTGTTTACATTTATTCTCACTAATATAGGTTAAATATAGACAAAATAGGTTAAATTACCACTTACACCCATCTATAGATTTGCATACCCATAATTACTTGAATACAACACTTACTGTTTTCCTGATCATGTACAAATGTAACCCTAAATACCAATACAAAGGATTTGACTTGATGGCCATTGTTAGCAGTAAAATGATATGTTGGAATACTGAGCATAGATGAACTTTTTAAAGAATCTTTCACAGAGTTTCCGGTATTACATTTATCAATTTCCAATGGGTTAATATGAACGTCTTTTATACCAACAGAAATCTGAAAATTTTATAATGATAATTGTTTGGAATGTTCAATATTAATAAGTAAACTATAATGCAAATTAAGTATATTTTTGACAATTTATAGTTTAATGTTACCCATTTCTTAAAGAAACTAGGAAGATGTGCATTAAGCAAATGCTAATAAAAATGAAATACAATTTTTTTGGTTTTAAGAGTACCATTTTATTTGGCATATTTTTGACAATTTATAGTTAAATGTTACCTATTTTCTTAAAGAAATTAGGAAACTCTGCATTTTACAAAAGTAAAACATTGCTAAAATGAATTACGAATGAAACACTATATTTTTTGGTTTTAAGAGCGTACCATTGTTTAGAATATATTCATAGTTAAATATGACCAATTTCTTTAAAGAAATTAGGAAGATGTGAATTTTCACAGAGCCAACACTGCTAAGAATGAAGAATCAGGAATGAAATATATTTCTTTAGTTTTAACTTTTAAGACTGTAACAATGTTGTCATCAGTTCAATATTTACTTCCAAAGTTGTAAAATACATTATCTATTAACATTCAACTAAAAAAGAAAACAAGAAAATATCAAAAAAACCTGCGACTTCTTTTCCAAATATTTATTTTTTCTTAGATTTTTGTTATTAATGATCAAATGATGGCTATGAAGAATATTGATTTTAATTCACTAAACTTATCAAACTAGTAAGAAAATGGAAAAAAATAATTAAATACAAAGTTATAACATCACAATACAATGTCAATTACCATACAATAGTCACCCAGTGGTTCCCAAAATGTGTGCCGCGGCACCGTTAAATTAAGCAATTGTATCGCGAATAGGAAAAGTTTGGGAACCACTGCAATACTGTGAATTAAATACCAATATAAATTTTAAAACTTGGGAAACATTTTACGAAAGAGAACAATACATATATATATGGTTTTAAATCCAAAGCTTCAATATGTGGAAAAACATAAGACTTTAAATTAAAATACAATAGTTACATTACTGCACACACGCACACACACTGACTTAACCAATGCCAAAGAATGAGTTAATGTATTTTTAAACCACATTATGAAAAGTAATGACATCATGATTACTTTGACCAATGAATACCCAGCCTATGACTATAATTCGCTTTGACTCCCAATGAGTAACCATTATTTACAAACATGAATATTAATGCTGGAAATGCTCTAGTAATACATAAAAATATTTAATCACAAAAAATCATTGGAAGTACTTTCACTAAATGCACTTATGATAGGTAAATCATTCCACCAATCACCAAAGGTCATTCATATTAGTCATACATTTTAATCCACACTAATTATAAAAGTGTGCAGGAACCCAACATGTATCTAATAATTATAAGACAACGTAACGTACCTGAGTTAATGGGGAAGAGGATTCTTTTCTTTTTTTGTGGCATATTTTGACAACAAAAGTTTCTAATTTCGCAATTTCACCAGAAAGGCCTGACACTAAATTGAAAAATTGGAAATGTTGGAAAAAAAATTAATAATTATACTACTACTAATAATAATAATAATAATCAAACTAAAATCTATGACGAAGATTTCTTATTTAAGTTTAAAAGTCAGATAATAATAATAATAATAACGGACAAAAAAAATTATGAAAATGCATAAAGAATATATATATATATATATATCGCTATACTATTGCAGCTACTGAGCTCGACAACTTTATGTTTATAAAAGATCTCCTAAATGTATACTTAAATTTATCCTTTGATCAAGTTAAACATAATTAATTTATTAGGCGATAAAAATAAATATAAACTTAATTTATTTATTCCATATCATTATTAGTATATATATATATATTATCTGATAACGGTATATATATATATAAATATCGCCTGTTGATAAGATCTTCTCTTTTGTAGCAGGAGTTGATATATTATTATAAAATAGTGCCTATATATATACAGTATTATTATATATCCTTTATATTAAATATTTTTCTCTTTTATGTTATATATGTATATATATATATATATATATACTCTGTACCCCGCAAATTACAAATAAAAGTTATTATAGGTCTTGTTTCAGGTAGGATACACAAAAGTAACTTAATAGCTTTTTAAATTTGATATAATTTAATGTATGGTTATTATAGTTATTATATATATACTGTAGTAGTAAATGTTTATACTTATAATACATAAACACTTGATGAGTTCTAATATATTTATATATTATCCCAAGTATATACTATATTATCTATATCGGTTTTGATGTTTAGTACTATATAATGTTTAATAGTATATATGTATTTTAAGTTTTCATGGTCAGGAATATCATTATCATGCATCAATATACTTTTATTTATTTATCTATTATTATATATATATATTATATGATTATATTATCATAAACTTACATTTTTTATCATAAAATCCATTAAAAATAATATTTAAAAATGTTCCGGGTAACTTGCTTCCATTTTCACTTTTCTGTTTCAACTGCAACAAAATAAAATATTTATTTTTTATTTATCTATTTTTTTTTTTATATAAGCTCAATTTGTTTACAAACATTAATTGATAAGTCACTTATTTGACAGGCTTGATTGATATGGTCTTGTAATCTACATTAACTTTCGATACAGGCTATAAAACTTTTTATTTTTACTGTTCATCAATATAATACAACCTTGCAATAAAAAGGTTTACCACATAATTTAAGGAGAAATCTATTAAGTCAAGAGTTACAAAAATTTTTATTTTTTTTATTTTTGTGAATGGTTTGATCACTTATTTTCCTTCAAAAACGGAACCATAAATAAGACCACAATATTTTTCGCTATAAGTACTAACACCACAACAGTCTAGAATCAAACTGTTAATGTAAGCTTTAGAAAATAGGTATATAGAAGCAAGTCTGCCACTGACAAATTTTTTTGTTTGTTTTTTTTTCCCCCTAAATTGCTTGTCAAAAATATTCCTCAACTATTACCTATTATTGGTTTTATTAATTCTATTTTTTTCAGCACCTCTCATTTTCAGTTAAAGAATATAAATTTAAATGTTTCAGATACTACAAAGATAACTACTATTTTAATGCTAAATAAATAGTAAGGTGGAATTGAAAATAAAATGCTTGTGGCAAGCAATATTTAAAAGACCTTGGTTGAAATAATTAAAATTGCAACCAACAAAAATAAGAATAATAAATGAGTGGTTTACTTCATAAAAATCATTAATGATCCGAAATTGCTTAAATAAAATATACAGTATATAATTTGTGCAATAATTAATTAATAAAGAATTAATATATAATAAAAGGCTTTCGCATAATCCCAAATGTTAGCTTACATTAAGTGACCATTTCAGAGTCGCTGATATAAGTCACGCTCCATCAAGCTTATATATTTGCTAAATCGCGATTAATATATTTTGATTTGTGGTGGAACACTTTGCTTGAAGAATCTTCAAGATCTTTACAAAAACCTTTACCACGTAGAACAAGCCTATTAATTACAGGTATACTCTTAAATCTTACAAACTATAATGTCACATACAAAAAAAATACTTACTTTCCCTAGTAGTGAATCCACTTTAAAATTTGCTCTATTTTTATGAGTTCTACTCATACGACCTTTCATATAATAGAGAGTTCTTTGCAGAAATATTGGCTGAAATATAAATTATTTAATAATTTAAGTCAAAGGATGGATATTACTGTATAGGCTACTATAATTTTGATCAAGGCCTAAATCCAAATATTCTTTATTATTAAAAGACTTTTTTACAGGTATCGTGTTCTTAGGTATCTATAAATTTGAGTTGGCTCTGGAATATATATATTATACCCTACTTAGGTATTATATATTTATTATATACTTCTTACATTGATATTATATATGTTATTGTAATAGTATATATATTTTTATTACTTATACATATATTTCTTTTTCTTAACGTATCTACTATATTTTACTCACTATACGTGATGGGTCCACGTATTAAATCATCATCATCAATTTTTGCTGATTAAGTGAACAATGAGATTAATATTAAAACCAATAATTTTTTTTGGAGTGGTATTACAGGGAATCTCCACGAGGCAACATCTAAGAATGCGGCTAGATCCGATGTTAACGCAAACTAACGACAGGGAATCCCTAACAAAACGAAAGAGGAACAAGGCGAGAAATGGTTAGATCTTATACAAGCTGTTTCAGTTCCAAGAGGAAGGTAAAAAGTGCGATCACCATGAAAATGAGATGATTCGGATTAAGAATGTGCTGAAGGCGATGCTGAGAGGGATAGTTAGCACGTCAGGAAAGAACTTGCTTCGAAGAGTCGAGATGGCAACCACAATCCACAAGAGATGAACGACAGTGAGAGGACAACTGGAGGAGCAAAATGGGGCAGGACGGGGGAACCCCCCGCAACATACGAAATCCATGGGTGAGATTTGTATGAACCAATGACGCAATCGAGCCAGGACCACATCCAGGAGGCGCCTCTTCCTACAAGATGAAGACCACCGCCAAGGACGGGTTTGATATTCCGCCTTAGTTTTGGCGCCACGAGCATCCTCCGCCCCACATGACTGCCAGCCAGAGAGGAAGGCCCCGACGCAAAGAGATGGAGAATTCTGTAGCAGGGAAATGGTCCAGGCGCACAGCAGGAGGAAGGTAACGGGCACTCGACAACCTGTGTGCAGCCGCCCGTTTGGCCTCCCCATCGGCCCGTTCGTTGCCCCAGGAACACCCACATGGGAGGGAACCCAACAGAACACAATGTTGTGGTGCTGCGCTGGTAACAAGCAGAGGGACTGTTGAATGGCACAGACGAACGGGTTACGGGTTGACCGGTCAAGCAATGACTGGAGAGCGCTGCTCCGAGAGTCAGAAAAGATGGTATATAATTACCCCCACCAGGCGAAGGTACTGATCCTGTTCATCCGCATGGTACATTTGCTATTCAGTTCAGTTCTGAAAAAAGTACAATATAGGTGGAAGGGTTTGGATACAGTGATGTCTGGGAAACACAGCTTAGTACCCCATCACCCTTCCTCCGTCTTCGAACATCGGTGTAAACCGCTATAGAGTCGCTATGGACCTCGGCGTGAGACAAAGGAATCCCTCAACAGCACCTGGTGTGCCTCCGACTTTATTCAAAAGACTGGATCCCACTGCAAAGAGCAGGAATGCTGAGAAACCCACTGGGAATGGGTAGAGGTAAAATCAAATTGCATGACCTAGCTCTCGCTGAGGAAGTAATCCGAGGAATAGCAAAGATGGAAGTAACTAACCCAGAAAATGGCCAATAAAGAAGGGGTTGAATGACGGACACGCTCTATTATAGGTGTCAAGGTCGACTGAGGTATAAGGAGATCTCTGACGACGGATGAACAGTGAGAACATGAGCTTCTCCGTCCGCAGGGATAGGGGCATCACCCGGCCTCCACCTCCAGGCTTTCCCTCGAAGAGGAACGGGAATGCACCCGAGGCAATTCTCAGACCTTCAGCCTGAATGGGGTCAAGAAGGCGGAGGTAGGACTGGAAGGTCTGCCCATAATGGCACAACCATAGTCCAGTTTATACCCCGCACCCAGCAGATGTAAAGGTGGAGCATGTGTTTTCTGTCCGCACCCCCAAGTCTTTTAGAGGTGAGGTGCCGTAAGTGGTCAATCCAAAGAACGGCGGCAATTAGCTTTAGAGGAGATAAATATGAAGGTCAAGGTACGTGAGGTCGCTTCATCGAGCATACAGCACCGCAGGAACCGCACCCTCAGCCCCACATCGGATAGGGGAGCCATCGAGCCGTAACATTGTGAAGGCAAATGTAGGAGACCCCATACAACGAAGGATTTTCCGAAAAGCACGGCTGTAGTCTTCGACGTGGAGAAATGTAAAGCCACGCGCAGAGCACAGGTAAGGAAACCCTATCCTGGCAAACCTGAAATTGATGTTCCATACAAGGAAAGTATATATACATAATAATAATATATCATAATAATTAATAATAATATTATTTATTATTCTCTATTATTTCTGTAACATAAAAGTTAGGTGCCCATGAAAATAAGTAAATGGGCACACACATATATATATATATATATATATATTATACTATATATTATATATATATTATATATTATATATATAATATTACTATATTATATATATATATATATACTATAATCTATATATTATAATAGTGGTATATAATATTAATATATTATATTATATATATATATATATATATATATATATATCTATATATGAGTGATTTAATAATATACGTGTATATATATTATATATCTCTATCTATTTATTAATATTATATTATACTATATTTATACTATATAATTTATATATTAATATTATATATAAGTATATCATATATTACTTATAAATTATTAACTGTATATATATCTAGTATATATATATATATCATATACTTATTTATATTATATACTAATTTATATTTATTACTATATATATATATATATTATATTATATATATATCTTTATACTGTATATATATTATATATATATATATTATTATATATATATAATTATACTATATTATCTATATCTATATTACTATATCTCTATATATATATATATATATATATATATATATATATATATTATAATATATATTATCAGTATAATATATTATTGGATCACAATTTTGATCTGTAATATCTATATTATATTTCAATATATATATATCTATCTATAATATATATATATATATATATATATCTCATCTATATATATATTATATATACCTGTAATATATATATAATATATATATATATTTAATAGTATATATATCTATATATATATTCATATATACTAATATATTATTATTATATATATATATATATATATTACATTCTCTCTATATATATAAAATATATATATTTATATATATATCTTATTAATATATATTATATTAATTATCTCTTATATATTATTTACTAATAGATTTTCATAAAATTTGAGTTTTATCATAAATAAATATATACATTATATATTGATATAATATATCAATATATATATTACGTGAATTATTAAGTTTTATTTAATTATATATATAGGTCTATATTAAGAGGAAATTTTAAAATAATCTAAAATTGATAGCAATTTGAAAATATAAAAAAGATATCGTTTTATGTAGCTATATAAAAAATTCTTCCACTTGATCTCTGACCAACAAAATGATTGATAACTTCCTCTATTTATTATTTATTTATTTCCAATAAGAGGAAATAAAAAATCTAACATTGATAGCAATTTGAAAATATAAAAAAGATATCGTTTCTTATTATATATATCTAAAAATTATCTTCCACTTGATTCTTCTGATAACAATACATGATTTGATAGCTTCTTCCATTTTTATATTGTTAGTAGCTATGATGAAGATCCATTAACGCCAGTTTCTGTTAGGAATTTTCTTCTCTCATAGAATTGAAAAGTAAAATGTTTTCCTTATTCAGAGTAGTAGAAATTTTTTTTTTTGGAGCACACGCTTTGAGTGAGGTAATTGCTAAAATCCTAAACAATTTCCAAAATTCGTAAAATTTTTTAATAGATGTCGATGGAATGAGTGACTTTACAAAGATTTTTAAGTAAATGATTTAAAAAATCATCAAGGAAAGAATTATAATTAGGGATGGGCC
Source organism: Trachelipus rathkii (assembly GCA_015478945.1). NCBI lineage: Eukaryota > Metazoa > Arthropoda > Malacostraca > Isopoda > Trachelipodidae > Trachelipus > Trachelipus rathkii. Next base: position 81,898 of record JABUQX010005546.1, on the reverse strand, counting down.
GGATAGTGAATTAGCCGGATAGCCGGATACCGGATATCCAGCTGCTGAAGTTAAACTGGATACCGGTACTGGCAGTCTGTTAAAATATATTATAATATCTATATATATATCATATATATATATATCTATAATATATATATATTACTATCTATATATATATATATATTATATTACTATATATATATAATATATAATATATATATCTTATCATTATATATTATATAATATATATAATACTAGACTAAACACCACTGCTCATTTCTGAGCATGAAGCCTTAATCTAGGAAGGCGGTGTATCTCGATTAACGTCGAGCAGGACGAAGCAAAGACCAACAGAGCGAATTTATGCTCACATTCTCCTCACCGACTAATTGCGGAACCTGGGACTTCTATCTCACTATTGTTTGCGAAGTGCTCTACAACCTTAGGCTGCCGGGCGCTTTTTAAATAAATAAATATAAATATAGCTAAAAAGAAATACATATATACATATACATGCAATACATAAATAAATACACATAAAACTAGGCAGGGTATCAAATGATATATACAAATACAATTATACTATCATTATCATTATTTCACTATCTTCCTAACACACTAATATTTAACTAAAATACATCATAACCTTGTCAATAATTTACTATTTACTAATATTTTTAATATTAAATATTATTATTATATGTGCTATATAGATCACTTTTTTAATTAATATTATTACGTTATCACTATATTCACTGTATTTTAAATTGTTCCCAACTATTCTCTTAATTATTCAATATTATCATTATCACCACTATCTACTATTATGTATTGAATATGGTATCATGCCTATATCACACCATTCACGAAAAGGTTAATTGCCGATAGAAGGTGCGATAGGACCCTTGCCACAGTGGAAGAGAATTTGAAAAATTTTCTTTGAGACTCAACGATTGTCTTGGAAAACTCAGCTTCACCTTCTACAATCCATTATTTTAATTTCTTCAATTATAATTTTATTTTCTGTATTTAATATTTAATATTCCGAAATTGCTAAAAAAATGATTTTTAAAATTTTTGTTTGTACTCGACCCAGATTACAAATGAAATGAAATTTTAAATGTTTTAAATATTATACACTTCTAAATCCTGATCGTCATTTTTTTCCTTTCATGTTGTTGCAGCTACCTGAAACAAAAGCTCGCTCTCTCTCAAAAAATAGTCTAACCACTTCTTGCGTTGATTATTATTCAGACTTTCATTTCTTCAATAAATCCATCTTTCCAATCACTCTCTTCTGGCCCTTCTGTTTTCCGCTTCTCCTCTGGTTCCACTGCGTCCACACTCGACAAAGCTCGTAATAATCATATTATAATTATAATTTATATTATATATATATATATCTATTATAAATATTACATATACATAAATACCCCTAATATATATATATATATAATTTATACTATATATATATACTGGTATATTTATATATATATATTATATATATAATATATATATAATATATACTATATATATAATACTACTATCACTTATTCCCTATTAAATTAACTACATATATATATATAATATATATATATATATATTTATCAATATTATATATATTATATATACTACTAATTTTATATTATCTTTTTATTTAAATTATTTTTTCTTTCCTATTTTAGTATTATTTTATTACTATATTAATTAATATAGCCAACAGCAATGGTCACTGTTCTAACAAACTGTAAAATTCTAATACATGTAGAATATTTTTAAATATACATTCCGAGAAGCGCCATGCAGCTCGACAACGCTTAATATGACGATCAAACCAGCTCGGGAGATTTATAAGTCAGCTGGTAATAAATTTAAAGCATGGCTCAACTAAACCATACATCGGTTAGATAGGAAAGTATATCGCCAGAAGACTCTGAGCGCCGAAAGCCGTACTGGTATGATCAAGAATCATGAGTTTCCAAGATGATCTAGAGAGTGAGAGTTTGAGAAAGGGGTTGTCAATGAGATCTAGATAGAATTACAGAGTTGAGAGCCACATAGGTGCGATAGTTAGAACTATACAGAGCGGCTTCCTATTTTTTCGGAATAGATTGGACATGTGCCAGCTCCAACACTGAGGGAAGTGCTAGTATTGAGATATAGGAGAGTATAGTTGGACGAGGGGCGGGGGATGCACGGATTTAAGCACACTAGTCAAAACTCGGGGTATTGGAATGCCATCTCAGCGCCACCCGCCTTCCTAACATTCACCATGATTTTCAGGGGTACAGTCACCGGATTCAAATGATCACTGCACAGGAAAAAGGCAAAAGGAACCATAGGACACCCTGAGAGAAGTGAGTAAGTAAGGAAGAGGAATGCCAGCAATGGGTATTCAGGGTCTTAATATTAGAGAAATAGGAGGGGGGGGGCCTTGAAGAGATTGGTCTTTTCAGTTTGGGAGAATTAGCAACAGAATCATCAGATCGTATATAAGAGGAGAAAGGTAGATTTACAGAAGAGATTTTTTCGGCAGATCCAGAAGGAATTCTGTCAGTAGGTAGAACCAAGTAGGTTTGCCCACTTTCGTTGTCGATGAAAGCTGTTGGCTTTGCCTTGGTACAATAAGAGTTAAATACTGCATGGATGTTCTAGCTTGAGAATGAAATTAGCGAGAAGTGATTTAGAAGAACGAGAATTCCCCTCTTTACATCCGCCGTTACGTCCAAATGTAACTCATAGCCATGTAATAGCCAAAGAGGAACATGCACGATTGAACCTATGGATTTTGAGGAGAGAAAGCACTTACTTAGTTTGAAGAAGGAATGATTTCTGCTCATACTTCTCTACCCATCAACGATTTACTGCTCCTCCACGGTAATCTTTTTTATATAATCTATATCATCCAAACTTTTCATGGATTGTGTTCTCGTACTAGAGGTAGCTAAATTTGATACACCTCCGCTGAAAACATGGGAAACCTTAAATTTAAAGTCCCTGGTCTAAATATTTTATACATTTTAATAATGAGGACACAGAATGACCTACAGAAATCGTTACGTGAACCACAAACTATCATCCTGCATTTCCATTAATAATACTTTTCATTTTCATACTGATTAACTAGGGGGCCTATTATTATTATTGAATTATAAACTTCTTTTTAACGTGCATTTAATCCCACCCTTTTCAAGAGGTAATCTATGGGGGACTGACAGGAGAATCAAACGTTTTAAGGTCGGCTATCCCAAACCAGCGAACTGCTACGCGGAGGATTTGAGCAATGGTTCTAATGAGGTAAATAAAATCCAACACTAATAACTGCTATGCAGAGAATTGAACCAGCCTCTTTCCCGCATGAGAATTCGGCGAGTCCAAATTCCATGAACGCTTAATTATTATATTATTAAGAGGATCTTAAGGAATCAAGAATTTTGATACGCTTAAATAATTTTGGGTGGTTGAACCCCCTTGTCTACAGCCTTGGAGAGAGAGAGGACGAGAGAGAGAGAAGAGAGAGAGAGAGAGAGAGAGAGAGAGAGAGAGAGAGAGAGAGAGAGAGAGAGAGAGCAGAGAGAGAGAGAGAGAGAGAGAGAGAGAGAGAGAGAGAGAGAGAGAGAGAAAGAGAGAGAGATGAAAAGAGAGAGAGAGAGAAGAGAGAGAAGGAGAGAGAGAGAGAGAGAGAGAGAGAGAGAGAGAGAGAGAGAGAGAGAGAGAGAGAGAGAGAGAGAGAGCAAGAGAGACAGAGAGAGAGAGAAGAGGTTGGAAAGGAAAAAGAGGAGAGAGAGAGAGAGAGAGATGATCGAGAGAGAGAGAGTAGCAGAGAGAGAGAGCGAGAGTAAGAGAGAGAGAGATCAGAGAGTAGAGAGAGAGAGAGAGAGAGAGCGAGAGGAGAGAGAGAGAGAGGAGGCGAGAGAGAGGAGAGAGTCAGAGAGAGAGAGACAGAGAGAGAGCAAGAAGAGATGAGAGAGAGAGAGAGAGAAGAGAGAGAGAGAGAAGAAGAGAGAGTAGAGAGAAGAGAGAGAGAGAGAGATAAGAGAGAGAGAGATGAGAGAGAAGAACGAGAGACGAGAGAGAGGATCGAGAGAGAGACGAGTAGAGAAATTTTTTAACAATATTTTTCAATAATATGTACCAGCATCACCAATAATTCTACAATTAATCCGTCATCCGGTTCAAAATTTCATCCAATCCATTACACTATGTGTAGTATATATATATATATATTTACTATATTATATCTATACTATATATATAATATATTATATATATATATATAATCTATATTATATATTATATATATTTATAGTATATATAAAAAATAAAAATTAAAAAATTCTAAAAAAATATAATATATTCTTTTTATTTTATTTTTTTTTTTTGTCAATGTACAGGACCCACCACGGCTCACAAAGCAGCCACACTGGGTTTGATAAAAATCAATCACTCCAATGGGCGGTTTTGATCCTTGCGAACATTACATGATTTAGTAACGTCAACAGAAGATTTGATAAATGAGAAATGTAGAATATTCAGTTCAATTAAAAAATAAACAAAAAACTAAACAAATGTTTACATCCTTGCTTCAAAAAATCCAATGAATTACTTAGAAACTAAAATATTATATAGAAATTCACTTCTTGTAAGAAAACAAGAAAATAGTTACTGCTAAAATGGAAGATTCGGATAAGATATGGGATAATCTTTTTGGAAGGTGTTACTGGATCGTACAAGTAGGAAATGACGGCCCGGCGAATGCGAGTCCAGCTGGAAACATCCATGGAAGATATGGGCGAACAGATTGCGGGGTATGACTTCAGAAAAAATTTGCAAATGGGAGGGGGGTTCGTACATATAGCGACTGTGAGTGATTATTAGTGTGGCCAATACGGAGAAGTGCAAGTATCACCTCGTGTAAACGTTTTTGTCGGTGGGAGGAAGACCACTCCACGATGATTCGGCTTATATTTCTAAGTTTTCGCCTCCTCTCTGATCAATTCGTGCCAGCGCTCTTGCCATAGAATCGAAAACACTGGTCGGAGAGTCAAGGATAGTATCGGTTGATGGGAGATAGCCTTTGTCAAATGGCATCGGGAGGTAACCTGGACAAGCTCGAAATGAGGAAGGTGGCCATTTTTTGGCTTCTCTGTCAGTTGAATTTTTCATTGCACTTACCCTACATGAGAAGGGGTCCAACATAAAATAATTTGTTTCTTACGGGAATGGAGCAGCCGAAAAAATTGCTGCACAGCAGATACCATTGTGTTTTCAGAATAAGTGGTTTTAAGCGCTTGTAGCGCACTAAGCGAATCTGAATAAATGACATAAGATTGATCTTGGTTAAGGATTAGAATTCGAGAAAGCGCAATCATTATAGCCATTAATTCTGCTGTGAAAATTGAAGCATGAGGGGGGAGGGTATGGGAAAGGTTGCAATCAGGAAAGACAGCAGATGCGCTGTGGTAGCGCACCCTAAATGTGTACTATTATGGCCACTAACTACTACCACAAAATACTTCCAAATAAAATATTTGGGTTTTACAAACGTATAGTGGAATAAATTTATAGTTTGCATGGTGCTTCTTATTACTTATTTAACTTCTTTAATAAATAATTCTTACTGCATTGTGTTGTGTTTTTTTCTTTTTATTATTATTTATTTAATTATTCTTATGACTTACTGATATTTTATTTGTTTTAATATTTAATAAAGTATGGTTCCTGGTTTTAGGAATCTGCTCTCTCCGATATATATTTATGTGGCCACGCTTACGCTCTTACGATGCTAGCTCAATATTTTTTATTCAATTATCCAAACATCCTTGGCCTTAACATAAACAAAAAAATGTCTTGGAAACCTCACATCACAATGGTTGCTAGGGCGGCCTCAAAGAAACTGGGAGTTCTGTTTAGACTGCGAGACTTTTTTTCCTCTTCTCAGTTGCCTCCATGCATACAAGGGCCCTCATCCGCCCTTCGTATGGAGTACTGGCTCTCAATAATCTGGGGGGGGCTTTCTGGTTTTACCCGGGCTTTTAGATCAGGGTCGGTCCAAAGGCCAAAGGCTTATAATTGTCCATACTTTTTCCAGTTCACTTGACACCTCTATCTTTGCGGCGCGATTGTTTGGTGCTTTATCTCTTTTCTATAGGTACGTAGCGAAAGGTCGCTCGAGGGAACTTATCACCCGCGTACCACCACCTTTACGTCGCCCTCGTAGTACAAGAGGTGCTGTATCTGCACATGAGTTTTGTGTTGATATTGGTAACTCCAGACTAGTTCGCTGCGGTGCTTCCTTCTTTCCTGCCACCTCTGTTCTGTGGAATTCTCTCCTATCTTCTGTGTTTCCTGCTGAATTTATCTCCCCCACTTCAAGGCCTGCATCTATACTCTCTGCGTAATTTGCGTTAGTAGTTCGTTCTTCTGAGCGTGTAACACCCTATATTAATGTGGCCACGCTTACGCTCTTACGATGCTAGAAAAAAAAAAAAAAAAAAAAAAAAAAACTTTCATTCATTTATTTTATTTTATTCTTATCTTTATTTATTATTATAGGTAAATATTATTTATTCCTTTATTTCTTTTTCAGCTCGATGTGTGTGAAAAGTTGTTACGACTTGGATTGGAAAATGTCTACGATCTTTTACTTCTTCCAATCTGAATACGATATTTTATTTTTATTGGTTGTATTACCATTATTATCACTATTATTATTATTATTATTATATATTAAATCGTATTTGAATTTATTTATTTTATTCTCCTTCTTATTGGTTTATGCTGAATTTATAAATATAATTTTATTTTATTTTCCTTATAGCTTGCAAACTTTTAAGTTTTTATTTTTTAATAGTAACTTATATTTTATTTTATTTTCGTAAGCTTTCTATCAGTTATTTTTATTACGATCTTTATTTTATTTATCTTACTTTTTATGACTCGTAACTTAATTCTATTTATTTTACTAAACTTTTTTTCAATTTATTTTTCTTTCTTTCGTAGATATTCCCTTTATTAAAGATAGATATGCCCTTTGACTTATTCTTCTGGTGAACTATTATTATTGTTTCTTCTGTTATTAATTACGAAATAATTTACTATATCCTTCAATTCCAAATCATCCAATATATTTGTTGCTAAACTTCGAGTTGAGTTATAATCAAGAAAATCAACTGTTGATCCTGATTTTAAGAACAATTAGTTGACCTATCCAGGAAGATCTATTAATTCACCTCACGATGACTATTACGAAAAATAAGTTAAAGTTTCAACTTACTACTCATATCAATTCGTATCTACACTTCAATTTAAACTTTTATTCAAGTAAAACAATTCGAGAAATAATAATATTTAATGTACAATTCCAGTGTTATTTTTAAGCTTACTTCCAAATTCGTTAAATATTAATTTGGCAATCAAAAAGAATGTTTCTATTTATTTACACTTTTAAACGAAGATTTCTCAATCAATAACTTATATTTACAAATAAACTCCTTCAATAGATGTCTAATACTTTTTTAGTTTACAATATTGTTTTTTAATAACATATCTTAAATATATATATATTATGCTTCCAATATGGCAAGTACGAAATAAATATCACAAACGTATTTTAAGTTATATAAGGTATATTCAGCAAAGCCTTATTAAACAAAAATTCTCCAATACTCTTAAATATTAAATAAGTTTTTTAAATTTTCGAACTTCTATACAAAGTTAAAACCTTATGGTTACGACTATCGTATTAATCAAGAGAACCTTCTTAAGCCAAATCAAAATCAACACTCTCTGATCTGTTGTCAAAACTTCTCGATCCTAATGCGGTGGCATATTCGTGAGTGCGTTGTCTTCAGAAAATTCTAGAATGTTGTGACGTGGTATTCTGGCATCTGGCAACAATGTGTTCCATTTCTTATAGGAATATACTGCAATTTTATAATAACAAAAGATTAATATTATAATTCCACAACTAAAAAGTAATTTATAGATTAGCTGAATGATCTTGAAATTCTTTCTCGGCTTATAATTCAAATCATAAATCATGAATTCGTTCTAGTCAAAAATCTAGAAACTTTAGCATCTTTAGCATTTTGACAAATTCTAGCAACATGGCCTTATTCAAATTACAATACTAGCAACTAATAACAAATCTCATTTTATCATATTCTAGGCCCAATTCGTGACTTCAAAATGCGTATATGCCAAATTTTATAATGGTTTTATTTTTAACATTAATGTTACTTTAAAATGATTTAGCATAATATGATCTACAAGCAAATTGTATATGGTAAGTGCCAATCTCAAATAACATAACATAAAATAGGTCAGAATGACATAACTTAGGACCCTAATTCGTGATTTTTTACGCACCAACTCTCATGTCATGATTCACCTAAAGGTCACTAAATATTCATTTATTGCCTGTTCATCATAACCAAAACAGTCTAATTGCACACAAAATCATTAGTAGCCTATTCATGTTCAAAATAATATATAGCTTTACCCAAATGGGCATTTTAACATAGGCTAGACTAACTAGGCTAAGCTGAAAATAAACAAGAGATATTAAGGCATACTAAAATTGAAACCATACTCAACAATTTGGAGATGGAAAGGATGCCACTACGACACCTCCCTCTTTAAGACTTACACAGGATATAGGAAGGAGAAACAAAGTGATGAACAGTAGTAATCTTAAATCCTTTCAAAATGTCGAGTGGTACGCGTAAACTGAGTCGTGACTTCCCTTAAATGCTCACCAGCACAAGGATTGTTAGATCCCAATTGATTTCTGATCGACCTTCTCGGTAAAATCTCCCGTAACTTTGATCCGTGAGGTACATCTTTCTTCTCAACGCGTTTAAAAATACTATGAGAATTGAAGATATGTTGCTTCACATTTATTATTAAACTTTCCCTCTGTCGTCCCCGCACACCATCGTCACCCCTTCTTTCCATTCCAACATAGTTCTTCATGGGTCTTCTATTTTTGTGTCTATCTTGATTCCTCTTTCTCTCAATAGCTTTCTTCTGGTTCGCTTTCATCTGCTCCCTTTGTCGTTGTTGTTGTCTTTCAGCTGCCAATCGACTCTTTTTTTTCTTCTAATTGATGTCGCAAATCTCTATCTGATTTCTTTAAGAGTTCCCTTTCCGGAATCGACTGGTATCCCTTTGTACTAATTCTTTTAATGTATTTACAATGACTAGCAAGTAACAGCCAGAAATAGATATTGGTTTGATGCTGGAAATGGACTCCATCCAGTAGTGGGCCAGCATAGGATATTCTTGGTCTACTTCGACGTTTACGTTTATGTTGCAAAAAATTATCCATGCGGCCCAATGCCAAGGGTCTAGGTTTCATAAATTTTTCCCAACAGTCGAAAAAAAGCTGTTAATAAATTTCTCATTTCATGTACGAAGCCACAGCTAACTCGATAAGAATACACTTGATTCATTTGTGAGATGTTCAAACTTTTCTTTAGCCTGGCGGTATTAAACCGATCAAAGTGAGGAATAAAAGGCACGGTGACAATGATGTGGCAGTAAGGATATTTGTTCTTCCAAATCTTAATTTTATCTAGGATGGTAATAACTATAATTTCAGTTGTCATTTCCCTATTGTGAACCATTAACTTCACTCCGGTATTTTTCCACTTCACCAATTTAGTGAATTCACAATGGAGTCCTACCATCACTAATAATTTTATCAGCTCACTTTGTTTGATAATTTTCTTCCAGGATGTTCTATTTTCTCTAGCAATTCCAAGTAAGTGGCTCCATTTGCTTGAAATCTTATTAACTTTTGTGGCCGTTCATGTCTCGACACTTGGGCCAGGGATTGAATTCGACTATCCCCTACAATCACTACAAATTCGTCTCACCACATTATATAATATGTCTGAAAATAAAAAGGAATACATTAATAAACTTATACACCCACCAATCTCCAAGATACTTCAACTCCGCTCACCACTTCAAACTCCTTAAACTCCCATAATATACGATTATCAGTGTTTTTCTTTCATGACTAATTTTCTTCTTATAATCAAAACTCCCATATTTTATCTCTTTCTTACAATACTTCTATTAGTCTTCATTTTACAGAAGATATTTTATTTTATTTTCTTACTGGAATCTATGTCATGTAATCAAAATTCTCCTATTTTATCTCTCATTAACGATGGTCATTACATATATATTAGTCATCCTTCAAACCTTAAAACTGGATGAACTAGAATGAAAGAAAGTTAAACTTTCAACGTCCAAACTACTATTTTGATTAAACATATTATTTTCTACAACTTCATCATCACGGTTATGTCATCTCCTATTGTAATGAATCCTTTCATGGGAACTCATTTATCCAAGGTTCTAAAACATGTGTCCTGCCATACGGGGATGATTCAATACTTAATTCTGAACTCATAATTTTCTCCCCATCCAAGTTAACAGAAGGTGCCTTTTCAGTTGTTAGTTGAATATTGAACTTGGTGAACTTATCCCAATTTACTTTAAAAATTTCATCATTCTCCTCGGGATTGAATCCCTCAAAATCGCGTCTGGCTTCAACATCAAAACCTTCAAAATCACTTATGGGTTGTTCTTCAATATTTTTTTCTAATTCTTGATTCTCATTCACTTTTTCGAAACCCAATGGTGTATCATGCCATCTTTTTAATTGGTTATGATGTACACGATATAGGATGGTCTGTCTATATATATGTTGTACATCATACATAACTCCATTCTCATACACCTTAATAATTTCATACGGCCCATGATATTTTACTTTTTAATTTATTCATCAAATGATGACCTTTAAAATTGACCTTTTTTAACACCAAGTCGGACATATTAAATGCTTGATAAGGCCCTTGCTTATTTTGCCATGCAGCATTCCTTGGTTGCTGAGTTTGTACATTTTTTAAAAATACTCCAGCTGGAGTTAACCCTATTTCTCTATGATAAGTATGATTATATACGGAGGTTATATTTCCAATCTGCTCATCCCACTCTGTCACATCGTCTATCATTCTGAGCATATTTAATAAGGTCTTATTTACCCTCTCCACAGCCCCATTAATCTGAGGCATACCAGCAATAGTAAGGCGATGTCGAATATCCCTCTCCTTCAGGAAACTTACAAAAAACTGATTAGTAAACTCAGTTCTGTTATCAGATTGAATCTCCAAGGGGTCTTTCAAGAAAGTAGATAACATGATCTTAAAAGCATCAAGCACAGTCATTGCTGTTTTATTTTTCAAAGGCATAGTCACGATCCACTTGGAATATAAATCAATTCCCACCAATAAGTATTTATTTTCCTTACTAGTCTTAGGCAATTCCATCAAATCGATGACCACAATGTCAAAAGGTTTCTTTACATGTATTTTTAACACTGGTGGTCGGGCTTGCCTGGCTAGTAATAATTTCTTTTGTTGACATGTTACACAACATCTCGTAATATCTTCACTTAACTTCCGAATTTTAGGGTGCCAGGCTATTTCCTTGATCTTATTCACTAATTTATCTCTGCCAGGATGATAATATTTTTTATGGAAATCAATCAAGATGTCCTTCATGTCTTCAAAACCAATCAAGGGTACCTTATCACTTCCCTCCTGCTTATATAATATATCATTTTCTTTACTCAACACTTCAAGATATTTACTATAACCTTTCAATTTAAAATCTTGATTCAGCAGTCTTTTCTGCATCCCAATGTTTAAGGTGCCACAAAGTATGTTAACTAATCTATTCAGAGTTGGATCCAACTTCTGTCGTTCCTTGATTTCTTGATCCAATTCTTCTGTATTCTTCTTATATTTTAACTCTGTTCGTGTATTATTCAACAATTCTTCCTCCTCCTCCACCATACTCCCATTCAAACTGTTATCAAGTTGTGTTCTTTCTATATCATCATCTTCTTCTTCTTCTTCTTCTACCATGGTTCCTAATTCTGAACTTTCCTCGCCATCCTCATCCTCATCTAATTCAAACAGTATTACTTCTTTAGTTTTATTGGCCACACTAGTAGTCTCCTCCAACTTATTTTCACAATCATAATCTGCTAGGTTACATTGAGCATCAACAAAATCTTCCGCCTCTTCCAGTAAATCAAAATGGATACCATGTATGCTCAATAAGTTACAAATGGATACCTCTGCGCTATACACACTATTGTATTATACATAATCGTCTTTGGTGTAATATACTCGAATGATTATATTATAAATCCGAGCACAGGCCTCTATCACTTCAGCTGTTACTAACGTTCCTGACATCAACATCCTTCTTAAATTTTGTTTATTTTGACCATTTTCTATCAAACCATACTTGGTTAAGTGTTCCTGAACCTCACTTATTGCTCTCTTCCTAATGGTTCCCTATTCACTTTCATCGGCAAATAGGAAGTGGGATAAAGCCACGAACAACGAATTTCCACCTCCTTGTATAGACTTCAATCGAAAACCAACAGGCAGCACATCATCCTCCATTTTGATCATATCTTCTCTTTCAGGCACACATCTTGATAAAAAGTCACTTAGATGATTAAATTTTCCAGGCAGATATCTAACTTCAAAATCATACTCGGCTAAATCTGTCAAAGTTCGGGCAATTCGAGCATTTACCCCCGCCATGTTATGCAAGTAGGTCAGTGGTTGATGATCTGACCATATTACAAACCTCCTACACAACAAAAAAGCTTTAAAAACCTTAACCCCCCACCTGAGAGCAGCCAGTTCTTTCTCGAGAACACTATACTTCAACTGAGCACCTCCAAAACACATAGACGCATACACAATGATTTTGTCTTCCCCATCTTGATGCTGTTTCAGACAGGCTCCAGCGGCTACTCCGGAAGCATCAACGAATAATTGTAATGGCTGGTTACTTTCATAATCGGGAAATGCCAAAATTGGAGGTCTGCACAAAGCCTTTTTTAATTCATCAAACGAGTGCTGACACTCCTCTGTCCACTTTATACTTCTGCCCGATGCTAACTGAGATAATGGCTTCATCAATTGTGCAGCATTGTAAATATGCCTTCGGTAATAATTTACACTACACAAGAAACTTTGAACCTGTTTCACTGTTTTGGGTATAGGTGCTTTTTGGATTGCCTCTATGTGATCTTTTAGGGGCAATAACCCGTCTTGACTTACTTCTTGTCCGAGAAATTTAACTTTTCTTCTAAATATCATACATTTTTCGAGTTTGATTTTAAGATGATATCCCTTCAACTGTTGTAGTACTTGGTCTAAATTATTTAAATGGTCTTCAAAATTTTTTCCTAAAATCAAGATATCCAAATAAGCCAAAACTTGTGTTCTCGAAAAATCTGCCAACATAAGGTTCACTTACCTTTGGAATGTACTTGGGGAGTTGCAGAGGCCAAAAGGGAGCCGTAAAAACTCCATATGCTTTGTATTGGTGGAAAAAGCAGTAAATTTACATGAGCGTTCTTCCATAGGCAAGTTATAATAACCCTTCGTCATATCCAGTAAACTAAAGTAAACACTTCCTTCAAGCTATATATATAGTCATTTACTGTTGGTAAGGGAAAACTATCCTTTATAGTTCTATCAATAACCTGTCTATAATCCACACAAACACGAATTTGTCCATCTTTTTTAATCCCCGGAACTATGGGGCTACTCCAAGGACTTTTAGAATTTCTAATGATCCCCTGTTCCTCCAACAATCGCAATTCAGTATCCACTTTTTCTTGAATTTTCGGATTGAACCTTCTAACTTTTTGTTTAATTGGGGTATAATCATGCATTTTTATTTGATGTTGCACTTGGTTAGCATATCCTACATCATTAGCATCTATACTAATGATTTCATTATACTCCAATAACATCTGATTTACTAGATCTTTTTGTACTGTAGTCAAATCCGTTTCGTCTAATTTAAATCATTCCCTCAAACTAATCGGTGTCATTTGTTCTCTATGATATTTTCCAGTTTCCTCGTCCACTTCAACTAATTTATTGTTACATTCTTTCAATTCTACAATTCTAGCTATTACTTCAGTATTTGCAAGTTTCATGACTCAAATTTACAACATTAATATATACTTTGTCCTTGACTAACAGTGTTTGAAAACATTATTCCCTTTTCTTGGAATTGTTGCCGATTTATTATCTTGGTCCTATATACATTCGGCAATTTAAATTTCATTGGCCATTCTAGTTCGCTTTGTCGAATGTGGCCGGGTGGTAAAGACAACTTATTCTTAAGTGTTACTTCTATTTCTCTATACGGGATCGAATTCTGAAACAGCTGACAAAGAACAACTTCTCTCTCTCATTCTTTTTTACATATAAGTCGATTATTTTTAAAATCCAACTCTAAACCATTTTGCTTCAAAAATTCTATTCCTAGAATTATTTGTTGTTGAATCCTATTACTAACCATCAATTCAGTATTGGCAATCAATTTCCTTCCCAAATGGCATTTTACATTAGTTATCCCTTGTGTATCTTCTTTATCACCATGAACCCCTATTATTTGCATAATACTTTCTGGGTTAATTTTTAATTCTAAACTCTTTGCAATATCTTCACGAATTAAATTGACTTCAGCCCATGTATCCACTAGTGCTCTTATAACTTTAGTTTTAATCTTCAGAGGCACATACATTCTTCGATCGATCACTCCAATTTTAAGGGCTGTATTTTTCTTATCCTTTTTCGTGCCCTCTCCGAAAAAGGGACTTACTTACTCACCACAAAAATTACATTGAATATCCTTTCTCTCTTGTTTCTCCTCTTTCCGATTTACTGATTCTTCCTTAGTATTCTGAGTACTTGTTTGTTTTTCCTCTGCTTCTTTTGCTATCCTTTTTCTACAAATTTTGATCCGATGGCCTCTTAGGCCACAAAAATAACAGCAATTATTCTTTCTGTAACAATCTTTTTCTTCATGCCCACTTCGTTGACAAAAGTTACAATATTTCTTTCCCACTTCCGGCATTCTGTAACAATCTTTTTCTTCATGCCCACTTCGTTGACAAAGGTTACAATATTTCCTTCCCAATTCCTGCAATTTTACTTTGGCAACCTCCACCCCCTTGTTTGTTTTCACTATCTTCATATATACATCTTCTTTAATATCCTCTGGAAAACACAATTCTATGTTACTTGCTAGTTCTATTATCCTATTTACAGTGATTGTCGGTTCATTCAACGTAGCAAATTTTACCTTAGCCGCAGCTGCACTACCCAATCCATCCAAAATCTTTGCCTTTTTCATCTCTCCATATAATATTTGATTTCTTTCAATTCCTGCCACTCGAGCCAATCTATCCAATCGCATTGAGAAATTCATTACAGATTCTTTACTTTGCCTCTTCGCTGCCCAGAACCTACTCATTAATGTATCCTTGCTGGTTGCCGTTTGTATAACTATTTCTCTCAATCGTTCTTTCACCTCAGTATATATCAATCTTCCTCCATCTATATTATTATATGAGATCAACATTTCTCCTTCCAAAAACTGACTCAACACTCTGCTCCATGCTTCCCGAACATTTGGGTATACATGTGAACGATACACTTCAAAATCCACCAGAAATGCATCAAAATCATGTCCTGACTCCAAACAAAATTTCAGTGGTGGTGGCACTAGTGTTCTTCTTCCAAAAGCATGAACCTGCGTTAATTGTTCTGGTGTCAATGGCATTCTTAAAAAATTTTCAATTGATCCCTGCTCTAGTGGACCTCCCCTCTGCTCTGGGGTTGATGCTGCTGGCGGTCTTCTCTCATTTGGTCTATTCTCCTGTGGCACCGGTCCATGTTCTGGTGTAGATGGTATCAGTGTTACTCTATCACCACCCGTGTCACCCTCCAAATTGATACTAACATGTCCGTCACCCCTGTGTGCCATCTTAAAACTTTAACAGCCAAAACCTTAATAGGTACTACAAATTATAAAACAAATTTACTTTAACTTCGATCAAAATCAGAAGATTTAACAAACGTCACCTTACGAGGTGGTAAATGTATAAACAAATGACAAGGACTGATCACCTTTCGAGGTGCTAAACTAAAACTAGTCACCTTTCGAGGTGCTAAACTGTCAAGCAACTGACAATATTCGTCACCCTACGGGGTGCTTAAACTTTTAAACAAATGGCAAAAGTTAACGAATGTTAAAGCATGGGCATCACACCCCCCATATATATATATATATATATATATATATATATATATATATATATATATATATATATATATATATATATATATATATATATAAAAATATATAAATATATATATATAATTATTATATATATATATAATAATTATATATATATATATATATATATAATATATATAATAAATATATATATATATATATCAAAATATATATATATATATATTATAGTATATATATATATAATTATGATTATGTTATAATATATATATATATATATATATATTATCATATAGAAAACAGGCAAGGACGCAATCGAAAATTCCAAAATCCAAATAAATCGAAGAAAGGCGAGGAAACCAGGACCAACCCCTGGAAAAGAACAAGATCCAGAGGATAATCGTATCCAATCACAAAAAAAATTGAAAAAGAAAAAAGTTGCAAATTTTTTTTTTTTTTTTCAAATTCAAAAATACTTCGTACTAACGAAATGAACACCCAGAACGAACTGGTCTAAGGCACCAAATTATATTGACTTTTGTGGTTGTGCACCCTAAATGGGTACTATTATGGCCACTAACTACTACCACAAAATACTTCCAAATAAAATATTTGGGTTTAACAAACGTATAGTGGAATAAATTTAGTTTGCGTGGTGCTTCTTATTACTTATTTAACTTCTTTAATAAATAATTCTTACTGCATTGCGTTTTTGTTATTTTCCTTTTATTATTTATTTAATTATTACTTACTTTTGCGATATTTTATTCGTTTTAATATTTATTAATAAAGTTTGGTGCCTGTTTTAGGAACTGCTCTCTATCCGATATTATAATGTTGGCCACGCTTACGCCTCTTAACGATGCTAGCCTCAATATTTTTTATTCCAATTACCAACTTCAATTTATTTATTTTTATTTTATTCTTATTTTATTTATTATTATAGGTAAATAAATTATTTTCCTTTATTTCTTTTTCAGCTCGATGTGTGTGAAAAGTTTTTTACGACTTGGATTGGAAAATGTCTACGATCTTTACTTCTTCCAATCTGAATCACAATATTTTTATTTTTTAATTGTCGTAGTCACATTATTATCACTATTATTATTATTATTATTATTATTATTCTTATATATTAATCGTATTTGAATTTATTTATTTTATTCTCCTTCTTATTGGTTTATGCTGAATTTATAAATATAATTTTGTTATTTTATTTTCCTTGTAGCTTGCAAACTTTTAAGTTATTTATTTTTTAATAGTAACTTATATTTTATTTTATTTTCGTAAGCTTTCTATCAGTTATTTTTATTACGATCTTTATTTTATTTATCTTATTTTTTATGACTCGTAACTTAATTCTATTTATTTTACTAAACTTTGTTTTTCAATTTATTTTTCTTTCTTTCATAGATATTCCCTTTATTAAAGATAGATATGCCCTTTGACTTATTCTTCTGGTGAACTATTATTATTGTTTCTTCTGTTATTAATTACGAAATAATTTACTATATCCTTCAATTCCAAATCATCCAATATATTTGTTGCTAAACTTCGAGTTGAGTTATAATCAAGAAAATCAACTGTTGATCCTGATTTTAAGAACAATTAGTTGACCTATCCAGGAAGATCTATTAATTCACCTCACAATGACTATTACAAAAAATAAGTTAAGTTTCAACTTACTACTCATATCAATTCGTATCTACACTTCAATTCAAACTTTTATTCAAGTAAAACAATTCGAGAAATAATAATATTTAATGTACAATTCCAGTGTTATTTTTAAGCTTACTTCCAAATTCGTTAAATATTAATTTGGCAATCAAAAAGAACGTTTATTTATTTACACTTTTAAACGAAGATTTCTCAATCAATAACTTATATTTACAAATAAACTCCTTCAATAGATGTCATTAATACTTTTTTAGTTTACAATATTGTTTTTTAATAACGTATCTTAAATATATATATATATTATGCTTCCAATATGGCAAGTACGAAATAAATATCACAAACGTATTTTAAGTTATATAAGGTATATTCAGCAAAGCCTTATTAAACAAAAATTCTCCAATACTCTTAAATATTAAATAAGTTTTTTAAATTTTCGAACTTCTATACAAAGTTAAAACCTTATGGTTACGACTATCGTATTAATCAAGAGAACCTTCTTAAGCCAAATCAAAATCAACACTCTCTGATCTGTTGTCAAAAACTTCTCGATCCTAATGCGGTGGTATATTCGTGAGTGTGTCATCTTCAGAAAATTCTAGAATGTTGTGATGTGGCATTCTGGCATCTGGCAACAATGTGTTCCATTTCTTATAGGAATACACTGCAATTTTATAATAACAAAAGATTAATATTATAATTCCACAACTAAAAAGTAATTTATAGATTAGCTGAATGATCTTGAAATTCTTTCTCAGCTTATAATTCAAATCATAAATCATGAATTCGTTCGTCGAAAATCTAGAAACTTTAGCATCTTTAGCATTTTGACAAATTCTAGCAACATGGCCTTATTCAAATTACAATACTAGCAACTAATAACAAATCTCATTTTATCATATTCTAGGCCCAATTTGTGACTTCAAAATGCGTTATGCCGAATTTTATAATGGCTTTATTTTTAACATTAATGTTACTTTAAAATGATTTAGCATAAAATGATCTACAAGCAAATTGTATATGGTAAGTGCCAATCTCAAATAACATAACATAAAATAGGTCAGAATGACATAACTTGGGACCCTAATTCGTGATTTTTTACACACCAACTCTCATGTCATGATGATTCACCTAAAGGTCACTAAATATTCATTTATTGCCTGTTCATCATAACCAAAACAGTCTAATTGCACACAAAATCATTAGTAGCCTATTCATGTTCAAAATAATATATAGCTTTACCCAAATGGGCATTTTAACATAGGCTAGACTAACTAGTGTAAGCTGAAAATAAAAAGAGATATTAAGGATACTAAAATTGAAACCATACTACCATTTGAAGATGGATAAGGATGCCACTACACAGCGCCCACACTTGTTTCCCGGTTTGAGCCATCATAACACTGGAGTAAAACTCATCATGAAATGTGGAGATGAGACAGGAATGATGCCTTTAAGAAGGCAGCAGAATGGCTAGTTTTGGAGAGAGGTCAGAGCCAAGCAAAATGGTGGGAGCGGGAAATAACCAAGGGTGTGAATCCTTCATCGTTTGAGAAAGGCAGCACCTTTTTGCATAAGGATGTTTAAGGAAATTAGATTCAAAATTTGTAAGTGCAGAAAGTTCTGGCAAAAGGTTTCTGCAAGGCATCTTCCTGCAGAATTGGTGTAGGGGCAGACGGTATTGGGGTTTAAAACGAGATAACTTGTACACATGATGTATTCTCTTCGAAGAGAGATGGCTTACATTGCTTCAACTTCAGGTTAACTCAGGGGGACGGGAAGGCTCCAGTGGAGATCCGGATCGCCTCGTTTTGTATGCGGATCCAACAGATGCAGTAGAGTAGAATGAGGCTTGACCATATACACACAGCCATAGTTAAGCTTCGATCACACTAGGGCGATATATAGACGTAAAAGGGACTTGCATCAGCACCCAATAGATTTTGAGGCGAGATGAACGTAATAAGTCAAGCGTGCGATGACAAGTTGTTTTTCAGGAGTTTGGTATATGCGGTCATGTTAAGTGGTCATCTAGAATGAGTCTAAAAAATTTGAACCTGTGAATAACAAGGAATAGGGGAACCATAAGGTTAGGTTCGGCTGAAGAAGGTGGCAAGTTCTTCGATTCCCTTTTTCTTAAAAAGCAATGCTGAGGTTTTGGTGGGAGAAAAATGGAAGCCATGGAGCTACATTGTGAAATATTTTCAATAACTAGTTGAAGTTGCCGTTCCAGAAAGGGCAGCCTGGCACCTGCTATGTATAATGCAGGTCATTCGACATAGACGAGAAAATTGACCGTCGCTGGAATAGAGGTAACAATATCATTAAATCCGAGAGCAAATAGTAGTAACCTTAAAACAATATAACTGCGGAACGCCTTCATCAGAGTAAAGTTGTGTGACAGAATAGAACGCACCGAACCTGGATAGATCTGTGTGACAAAAGGCATTTGATAAAAAAGAGGGAGTTGTCCGCGGCAAACCAAGCCGAATTGGAGTTTAGGGAGAATCCCAGTTCTCCACGTTGGGTCGTAAGCTTTTTCAAGGTCAAAAGACACCAAAGAACCATCCACCAGTTGAGAAGGTTCCCGGATGTCATGGTCAGTTTTACCAAGGGGTCCGCAGTCGAGCGATTTTTTGCGGAAACCAAATTGGAAGTTTGAGAAAAGCTTGACGGCTCTCCAGAACAGGGAGTAAGCGGCCAGAAACCATTTTCCCCATTAATTTACGGGAGTGACAGGTCAGCGAAATTGGTCTTTGGTTGTCGTGCAATTCGGATCTTTTCCAGGTTGGGGATAGGAATTACAAAGCTGTAGTCCAAATAATGGAAAGAAGATTCGATCCAGATTCTGTTATATAAATCCAGCAAAAATGCCGGACGCTGAAGGATGGAAATGGCGGAGCATGATGTACGAAATCATGTCTGGACCAAGGGCACCGTCTTGCTATTTGCCAATGCAAGTGTAAATACTCTGCAAGTGTAAAAAAGACGGTTGTAGGTATGATCTTCCCCCTTCACTGTTGAGAAGTCTGGCAGTGCTGTGTCAGTTCTCATTTTTTGAAAGGCTTCAGTGGTAGCGAATGGAACTTGAATGGGCTACAAAGCTTAAATCTAACGCAATCCGCTACCACCTGCCGGAGCGGAAATCATATCAGTTATTTCAGGCCCATAACAGAGAACTGTCGGGTGAAAGATCAATTGGAGCAACGAGATATTTTCATGGTAACTTTCCACACTAAAGGAAGGGCAGTTGTGGAGTTAACAGTGATATGTAAGTTCGAAAATATGGTTTACGCGTTTGACGATTATTTCGCCGAGATCTCGCTGCGGCTGCTTTAAAATAATCATGTTTGGGGTGGTAGGGCTTTTGTATTGCTGTAGAGTTTCTTCTTCTCTCGATTAGCTTGTGCACCTCTTGGGACCACCATGGGGTTGCCGACCGCCTGCCTGAGGAAGACTGGGAATGCAAGCTCCGCTGCTGAATGACTAACTTTCTGGAAGAAGCATAATGGCAACTGGCATCATCAACTATCGGAAATTCATTTATGAAAAGGAGAAAGAGGGATAGCTGTGGCCCTGAATAAAAAGCAGCCCACTTCCGCTCGGATCAATAACGCCCGAGCTGGAATTGGATTTTTGCATTGGGCTGGAACAAGCTCATTTTAATGCTATTTGGTATATTTATGATCGCCTTGCCACTCTCCCATTACCTTCTCGAATAAATAATCAAGCGGACTTTCTCACCCGTAATCATTTCAACTGATCGCATTTGTAGCACGGCGGAGATGGTGGTGAGGCTCAATAAGGAGAATATCACTCAAGAAGAAGTGTGGTGTATCTAAACATCTCATATTGGGCTTTGGGAGTCCTGTGTTACAGGCATCCCAGGGAAAAGCGGGGTTCTTTAGTAGGATCTTTATTCCGATCCTTGGATCTTAGGGATGAAGGTGACCAGAGTCCCCCCATAAGGGGTGCGGAGGTTGAAAGTCACCTAGTATAACAACCGGAGTAGGAGCTGTTTAAAAAGATCAGCTAAGTCGACCTAGTAAATTCACTACTCCGGAGCTAAGTAGATTGAACATATAGTTAAGGTCGATGGACAAGTGAATTCTTGCGCTACTGCATGAAGTTTGGTTTTTGGAGAGGGACTGGGGAATAGGGGAAGATTGTGAATGAGTATTCCTGCCTCTCCTATCATTGTCACCTCTTTCTATTAGAAGTTTTAACGGCGATTTATAATTCAGATGGTTGAATAGAAGTCACGATGACATGTCGAAGTTCCTGCAAACATATACATTTTGGTGTACATATGTTTAGTAGTTGAACAAGTTCTTGAAAATTAGAGTAATAGCCACAACAATTCCATTGAAGGAAAGTAGTCATGGTGGAGTTATGAATATTATGATGGTGATTCTATTAGAGACATTGTCTCTATGTGACTGGGGGTAATGTTAGAGTGGGTTCAGATTGAGAGGGAAGGTTGAGACGTGGGTCTCAGCGAGGAGGGGACAAAACTGGGGGGAAAGGTAGTCATACACCCAGAGATTTTTTAGGTTTGTATGACTCTTTAGGGAGGAGTATTCAGATGTAATTTTGGTGAAAAAGAAGCTTCACCCATGAATGCGAGAAGAAGTTTGAATCAAATCGAATGCAGACTTGTTATGTGGTTTGGTTGTTAATAGAAGAGCATTCGTAATGCTCATATTTATTAGTGAGAGCAGTATCAGAATCCGCTTGGCCAGCAAATTCAGAAATGTGGGAGGGGGGACGAGTTATTTCCATGGAATGTGGGAAGGAAGGGGTATCCAGAAGGGTATTGTCTTTTGAGAATGTATTGGGGTTACGAACATCCAAAATATAGGATTCAATGAATTGGCAAGGTCTGTAATTCTGGAGAATTTCCAGTACTTCATCATGCCGGTGATTTTGGGAAATTGGGCAGTTTGGAATTGAGAATGGGGACTCTGGGTTTATCTTCATGCCTCCAACAGAACACCAGAAGCTTAGAGCGTTTGCGACGTTTTACGCTGAACAGTTTTTTTCCATTCACCTTTTCTCGGAAAGTGCATGGAAGCAAATTAGAAAAGCAGAAGTGGGGCATCGCATCAAGCTCCCATTTCGGGAGCTGTTATCCAATTCATCCTCTAGGGTATAGAATCCCTTAGAGAGAGCTGATAAAGGGAACTCGGGAGAAGAGTTATAAGAAGAATCAGAAGAACTAAAACTGTCTTGTAGACTATTAGATGGTTGGTTGGTGAGTTGTTCATAAGCTGGGGATTGTTTGGGTACAGTCCTTTTGAAGCCTTTGCATTTGTCTCAGAAGTAGAATTATGGCGAGGTCTCTTTTGAGTTGCATTTTTACATCTGGGGTTACTAACTGTGTTTTTTGTTTAAAAATTAGATTGCTCTATATTTTTAATCGATAATATTTTAACTTGGTGACTATTCTTTTCTGTGTGTTTTTGAAACATCTTTACCAGGGGTTTTAGTAATAGTGGGAGGCGAATTAAGGAACAAAGTTACCGCCCTCTTGCATAAGTTTGGTGAACCAATTTGGTGAGTATGGGACAGTGGGTGTCTTGGCAGGGAGTGTTTTTCCAAATTTTTGTATTGGCTGAGCTAGCCTTAGTTTCATTGCTAGCTTGTTGAGTTAATACTCGGGATAGGCTTGTTGATGGCTTTTTGGACGGGAGATTGAATCAAGGGCTGCTTTTGTACTCTTTTGAGAAGTTGGTAGTGTGGGCAGTACGGGTAGACTGCTTGCAGTACTTGCCTGAGTTTCAGCGGAATTTAAGAGAGGAGTTCTATTAGGATAGGGTTGTGTTGGCCGATTAACACGCGGAGGCGTGGGGGCAGCTGTAATTGTGGCGTAAGATTGATTTTGATTTGGCTGATATTTTTCATTGAGCTGGCGTATAGCATCTCTCATCAATTTATGTATGGTACATAGCTCTAAAACCTCCTGATCAAACAGGTAAGACGGGCATTTGAAAGAGGAAGCACTGTGGGGGTCCTTTATCAGTTTCTGCAGTTAGGGGTATTTTCACATGGTGTAAATAAATTCTCCGCAGATGTGGGCATCATAGTCTTCCTGTCCCTACAGTAATTTTTCGGGGAATGACCAAACGTTGACATTTGACGCAACGTCTGGGGTCGAGGGATAATCGTGCGACAACTGTAACTTTGTGAAACCTATAGCGAAAGAGCAGTGCAAAAAGGGTTTTAAAGGTCAGCAGTAAACAGGGATTTTGGTTTGTCAGGAGTTTCCCGGCGAGGGGGAAATCTATAAAAGTTTGTAACGGAAAATCTTTTCTGTTTGAGTTCTTCCAAAATGACAGCTCTATCTTCGTCTCTCTGTTCATAACAATAAATAGTGCCTTTAAGATTGTGTTTCTTATTCATCAGGAGTAGAAATAAGAGGAATATTTGCAAGAGATGTTAAGGATGACAAGGATCACAGAATGGAACTTTGATTTCGGTTAGCCGCTTTTACGAGAATGGACCCATTCCTTACCTCATAATGGTGACTGGCTGGGTCTTCCACTCCTAGGGCTTTTTCAAGACCTACTGAGAAGAATGGTTCTGTGCCCAGTAAGAGCTTTTGGAGGTAGTGGATTGCAGTATGTAATACATCGGGAATGACATGTCTGCTGACATTCCTGGAGGGGTGCAGCGTATGGAGTAAATGAATGAGTACGACTGTTACAGGGGCACCTTTACGGGATTGCCCGGGCCATTGGGCACCTGGGGTGTTCGGAGTTTGCTGGTCGACGAATAGTGAATTTTTTGCAAAAGACCTCAGGTGTAGGGAAGGAACAGCAGCATAGGTCAGGTTTTCTAAAAGTAGTAGGACGGTAGGGTAGGAAGGGCGGAAGTCTGACAGATGATAATTTATTGTTTGATGTTTCTGCTCACCTTGGTTTAAATACAATTTTTCTTTTAAGGACTTCCCAATATAAAATTTCACGCCACACTCCATCCTCTTCCAGATAGGCTTTGTTCACCATGAATGAGCACTAATAGAATAAGCAAATGAGACTATAAAAGCATAATAACAGGATGGGCTGGAAAGGCGTATATTTCATAAGAAGGGGTAATCCTTCTCTCACAACAGGTCACACAGTCCAAAGACCCACACAACCACCCGGCCCCCACCCGTAGGGTGGGCTGTGGATGTGCCCTCGGAATACTCCCAAAACTTTATGTGGGGTCCCCACCCGTGTAACCCACGGTCAACCTATAGTCCCTTCACGCGGCAAAGTTCCGAGAATTATACACGCAAGAGTGCAGAACACACGCTCCCCAGTGGTTAGCCAGGGCTCAGGTCCCTACAACTTGGCGGCCCGGTACAGAGGGAGCGTAAGTGACGGTTTTTTTCAACAGTACCCTCATCCACAGGGGGAGGAAGTGTGGGGTGAACTGAAAACTCCATGCGAGAAGAGGCACCGATAGCCCAAGGGCTGTGATGGGGAAAGGGGAGGGCAACCTTGCCACAAATACAAATAATTAAAGGGACTCATGGGTGGGGGGAAAAAAAAAAAAAAAATTTGAAAACTGTGATAAAGAGGGTGGATTAAAAGAATTAAAAAAATTTATGAAACAAATGAGGGGAAAGAAGAAGGTTGAAAAGAAAGTGCATGTGGTAAAATGCTAATGCACGAATACATAACAAATGCACATACATTGCTGGGGGTCGGAGGGTTCACACAATAGACCCATCTGTATTGGTTCTCACAGCTATGCCATGCCCAAGTTAATCAAGAACATAACACCACTATGAGAAAATGGAAGCACACAAGTGGGCTATATTATATTTATATATATATATATATATATAATTATATATATATATATATATTATAAATATATATATATATATATATATATATATAATTAGCGTTGGGAAGGATTTAATTGGCCCACTTTTTTAGGGGGGTAGATTCAGTCCAATTCTTAAAATAAATAAATAAATAAAAAAATTTAAAAAAAATAAAAAAATAAAAAATAATAATTTTTTTTTCTAGTACTACATTAGTTTTATTTAGATCATCTTTAATTCTAGAGAGTTTTTATTATTTTTAAAAAATATAATTAATTAGGGTATATAAATGGCCTTCAATAGAATTTCACTTTTGAAAAATTTTTTTTAACTTTTTTATTTATTGTAATATTGTTGGATGATTTTAATTATTTTTTTCAGTGTTTGCAGTGTAGTATGTTACTTTAAACTGGCAAAGTAAGTTTTTGTTCCAAACAGTACTAATGGCTAAATCACGTGGGCCTAACTTGGCTCGATTCACCCCACCATAAAAATTGATGATGGGGTGAATCGCCACCATTGTTTTTTTCGTATTTTATGTATATTGACATTTTTCATTATAATATAATTACATTTTAATATAATAAATAGTTATTACATTAAGTAAAAATTAAATAAAAAATGAAATTTTATATGAAACATACGAATTCAAAGAGTCCACCATTGAGGGGTGAATCCGACCACCACATTTTTATTCTTATTTTATGTATCATTATTGCATTTTTATTACTTATTACTAATTTTTTAAATATAAAATGACAATTATAATATTAAGTAAAAATTAAAATATAAAACTGAATTTATATGTAAAAGAGGAATTTAACAGATGGTCCGATTCACCCCTCAATGGTGGTCAATTCAACCCTCCAAGGTGATGGCTGAATGAGCTTTATTTAAACTTTAAAAAAAACTATTATTATTAGAATTACATTATTATTTTTTTGTGTGCTTATTACCTACTATATGGCCTTAAATTTCAGAAAAATTCCAAAAGTGCATTAGGGGGAAAAGTCGGGAGACGAAGTTTATACTAAAAGTGGTCCAAGTCAACCTTTGTGTTTTTTGAGAAAGTTCAATATTTGAATCAGTGCATATTTTCTGAAAAAATTTCTAAGTTCAACAAAATTTACTAAGTTCAGAAAAGTTTAAGTTAAGTTTTTTAAGAAAATTGTTTAGTGGCAAGCTTCTGGCATAATTCCAGAAGCTTGCCACTAAAGAATTTTCTTAAAAAACTTTACTTAACTTAACTTTTCTGAACTTAGAAATTTTTTTGAACATAGAAAATTTTTTCAGAAAATATACACTGATTCAAATCTAGCTATTTACCTATATATATATATATATATATATATTATATATATATAAACATCATAAGTATTATCCTATATCTATAATAATAAATATATATATAAATATATACAGGTAATATATATATATAATTATCTATAGTATATTATATATATATATAATCTAGCTATTATATATATATATATATATATATATATATATAAAAGCATCATAAGTGTCAAGTTCCATTGATTTTGCCTGATTTTACCCGGGTTTTAAATGAAAAAAGACAAAAAACCCGGAGTGGGTTGGGCTTTTTCAGAAAACCCAGGTTTTATGCCAACCCTGACTAGGGTGGTCCTAAAATGACCTAGAAGCTAGTTGTTTTTTTTTTTTTATCAAAAAGCCTATGGAAAAATTCCAAACTTTCAGAGGCTGTAATTTTTTTCCTAAAGACTTGCATCATTCTAGGTTTTTTTATTCATTACTATTTTTTTTAGAGTCTATGCTGCAATTTCTATAAAAATATAAGTAGGGGCCCATAATGTAAACAATTACCCATTTTTGTACATCAAATATTTATTGTTTTAAAACAATAGACATGATTCAGAGTCCGTAATTATCCACAATTACCGAACTAAAATATTACCCGTTCCTGAATTTATTAGAAATAGCTAAATGCAAGTTAGCAGCTCTCTATAAATTTATAATTTCAACTCGATATTCAAATGAGAAAATTTCAAAGAATTCTGTAGAAAACATTTGTACACTAGCCTAGGCCTATGTCAAATTTCACTTACTTTCAAAAGCCTGTAAAAATAATTCATGATCAGCTTGTAATTCTGCTACTGGTTTTTCACCACAAATTGGCTCTTTTCTTTTTGGGGGCATAATCTTTAGTTAATAAAGACTATCAAACTATTATAAACATACATCATACATTTCAAAAAAATTTCAAGCCCGCTTAGATCACTACACATTCGGTAAGCTCGCCAGCTCGGGTTCATAACAAAAGTAGCGGTAGTGACCATGAAAGGAAAATTTTCCCCCATATTTTGGAATAAATACCCTAAAATATTTCAAAATGTTATATATATATATATATTAATAAATATATGTAACAAATATTAGTTATTAAAAAATTATATATGGATTATTAAAGTATATATATTAAACATATTATATAATATATATATAAATATATATAAATCTATAATTATTATATATACTATATAGTAATTAAGATTTAATTGTATAATGTAACAATATATAAAATAATATCTAATAATATATATATATAAATATTATTAATATATAAACTGCGTGATATTAATATATATAATATATATACCGGTATATATATATATATAATATATATATATATATATTATTATTAATATATTATATAATATTAATATTATATATTAATATTATTAATAATTATTATATATAATTAATATATAATATATTAATACTTAATATATTTATATATCTAGTAGTATTAATAATAATATATTAATATATATATTAATATATATTTAATATATATATATATATTATATATATTAATATATATATATATTATATATGTATAATAGATATAATATTTATATTATATACATATATAATATGATTAATAGGTTAATATATACACTAGGCTTGGGGAATTGGTTTTTACTATTTAAGACTAATTTCATTATAGGACTATCTCACTGGAGGCTCGAGGCTCTTTCTCACAGGATTCTATATAATATACTAAAAGTTACTTTAGTAACGACATGCATATATAAAAATATACCTTGTTATAATTCATAACTCATATATATTGAGAGGCTTAGCAAAAAGAGTGAATAGCAAAAAAAAGAAGCTCAATTTTTGTTTGTTTCACTTGTAAAAATTATTTCGGAAAGGCGCATAGTGGCAAGATGAATTATTGATTCACTGGTTGTTATTAGTACAATTATTAAACATTACAGCATGAATAATAGAGCTGAGTAGTCATTTGTGCTATAGAGCAGGGCTGGAGCAGAGAGCATATTCTCTGATTTATGCTTAATATCACCATACCTCTCACACAATAAAAGGCAGATTTCTTTTTGCACCTTCTCCAGCATTTATAAGGCACGCAAATTATTGTCCTTATTGTTGGAAACGTTGTGTAGTTGCCTATTTTAATTTTACAAACTATCATTATATGATGTCTGTAACTGCGTATAGGTTCTCTTGCTTCGTCCGTGCCGAAAGATTTGTGGCAAAGTATATAATTGCTGATCCTTGAGGGTATATTAATTGAATAGTTGCAGTAGAGGAGATAGAACGCCAGTAACGTGCTTTCAACAATTCATTTGCAAGTCAGCGCTAAAAATACTTTTCTTGAAGAAGAACTGCCAGAATTGAATAGTTTTCCTATGTATATTTATTCTGAATATTCTTTCTGGGAGAGGAGGTAAGAAGGATAAATATACTGTGAAGAGTTTTGTTACACTTAATCTTAAATTTTTACTATAATTGATTGTTTTCTCTCATTTTTTTTACTATATATCAAATTAAAAATAGTATATTTTGTAGTACTGTGTTATTATTTTCTTTCATATAGTTAATTTAAAATTAATATATATGTCTGTGAATGTCGGCCACTTAATATAATCACTGTAAGTTATCGATGCGGGATTATCTGAAAACTACGTATGGAGATGTCGGTACCCCACTATGACTTTATTTATAGTGAGCTAGGAGGGATTTTGTAATGGTTACTGTAATATAAGGTTTGCGGGTAAGGAAGCGCTTTAGAGCGGACATAACGTGATTATATTCTCAAGGTATAGCGGAGGTGCGCTAAGTGACTAGACTGCCTTATACCTAAATATTGAAGTAGGGGTTGGCCCACCTATATATATCTGATGCATATACTATACACGAATAATACATAAGGTTCATTTATACTATACATGTGAGTGCTTTTATAAATAAGATATTTACCATATAATATATATATATATATCTATTCCGTATAATATATCAGTATATAAAGCATATAATGGCAAATATCATTATATATATATATATACATAAAGATTTTTATATTTATTTTATCTTCGTCCACGTATATAATATTATATTCAATTATTTTATAAAAACCATCTACAAACATACACATTAGTATTATAGTAAAAGTGATTTATTAGTATAGCCTTATCTAACTGCATATGAATATGTAAATTTAGTATATACGTATAAAAAAATTATGATAACTATGATAAGTAAAAATAAAAAAGATGGTGAAACATGTGTTATTATTGTCACCTTCCACGTCACTATGTAAATTAGACTCGTGACCTTTAGTGAGACACTCTTGATCGTAAAACTACAGATTGATTATAATAAATAAATATATTAAATACCACATGTATATATGTAGAGGTTCTCTATGTAGGTAAATTATATATAGAAAGCATTAATAAAATAAGCAATTTAATTATTTAATTAGTCATTAATGAGAACTGGTGAGGTGAGAAAAAATATATATTTTAATTATACACCAACTAAAAAATTAAAATATAGCTGCTCAACAGAAATGTTAAATATATTCTGATACTAATTTATAGGTAATAAGTCAACAACTTATGACTCATGTATTATAATTTCCATAAATCGTGTCACAAAGTTTATTAATATCTAGTGACTAAAAATTACTTACGCATGAAAAGAGTGAGCCATCAAATCACCATTATACTATATCACAGCAAATACTCAATGTCTCATATGCCAGTAAAGATCAAAATAATAGAATATAATTTATTCATTTATACCACAAAATAATATAGCATTCTGGAGATTAAACCATTTTTTATATATTACAATATGAAAATCTTATTCTCACATATATACTTACTGAGCTACATACATACAATATACATTAAAATTAACGTTAACATCACTGTACATATACATATATACATTAACATCATTACATTTATATACCATACACGGAATTGTCACTGAAACTCATACATAATACATACATACATACATATACATACATATAATATCATTACATACATATCTAATACTCATAATATACATATATACATTACATACATACATATATATATAACATATCAATACATATCAAATACTAAATACTAAACTACATACTATACATACATACATATAACATACATACATACATACATACATACATACATAATATACATACTATACATTATAAATTAGAGCATACATAACTCCTTAAGAATACATGAGATTACATACACTACCATGCAATAACATTACATACATGTCAGTGTATTTAACAGATTCATATAATACATACAATATACATACATAAATACACATATACATACAATACATACATAAACACACGCATATACATATACTATCATTATCTACATACATAATACATACATATACATACATTAAATATCATTAATACAATTAATATATATATATTATTTTAAGGGGTATATATATAGCGGATCACTTAGGACAATTTTTTGGTTTTCCGGCCCGGAACCGGAAATATTTAGCCGGAATCCCTAAAAATAATTATCGAGCGGAACCGGAATTTATTCAATGAATAATTATTATCCATTTAGATATAAATTAGACAATGTAAAAAATAATTCTAATTTAATGAAATATTAAAAAAATTAAAAGTATTTTTTATAAATTGTATTTATAGAATAATATTATTTTAATTCTATTATCATTAAATATATTATATATATATTAATATATTTAAATATATATATATAATATATTTATAATATAGTTTAATAAATTATTTGATTAGTTTTTATAGAAAAATTAATTATTTTGTTTATATTTGGTATTATACAAAATATATTATCTTTATATATATATTATATATATATATATATCATATAAGTATAATTATATATAAATATATATAAATAATGATATTAATATATTAATATATTATATATATATTACTATTATATATGTTATATATTAATCATTATATATATATTAAATCATATAATTAATATATATATTATAATAATATATATATTACTTAATTATTTATATTAATATTATTAATATATTAATATAGATATATTATATATATATATATATATTATATATATATATTATTAATATTTATTTATTTATATATTAATATATATATATTGATATATATTAATATTTATTATATATATATATAATATTATTTTATTATAGTTTTTAATATGGGAATGATTGTACAAGTGGGTTGTTTATAATGATATATAATGTAATTAACCAGTTGATATAATAAGGACTTTTTACGTTAGATAAATTATAGCAGGCTTTTTGATGGTCAAGAAGATATTAGTTGAGGTAGCTAATACACTTTATTAAAGTACAGACCTGTATTACATATAAATAAACAGAAAGGGTAGTAAAATGAGGATAGAAGATAAAATATGTTAACAAATAAATGTATAGTTAGATATATATATATGAAATAATTTTTATATTTATATAAACCTCATGTCTTTTTAGAAAACAGAATATCAAATATATATATAAACATTACATAAGAAAAAGTTTTTATCTTTTTTTTTTTTCTGTTTATAAATACATAAATATATAATATTATATATTATTTATTTTAAATTCAAAAGGTCATTTTAACGAAATGTTTACAATATCATAAATTTATTTAAGATTTGGTAATTTTAGTCATAAAAATTTATTTACCGACTGCAAAGTCTAAGTGATGTTTGGTCAGTTAAAAGGTTATCAGTTTGTAAAGAAGATATATACTTATATATATTAATAAATAGTTAACTAATGACGTATAATAGAGTGTAAATATAGAGCATTCAAAAAAATAAATAGAGCATAGTAGATTTTACTTTCGATTCACCAAAAGATCGTTTAATAACCACGCAACGCTTCAAATAAATAACCTGGAATCATTTCACCTGAAGAAGAGAGCTTGTGCTGGAGACTACCAAATTAATTTATATGGTATAAGATATAGAAGAATTTATATTATTATAATCTAGAGAGTGAGATTTGTATTTTTCGTGGGATTGATTAATAATGGATATAACAATAATTAATCATAATATTAATCAATAATACACCATAAATATAAGACGAAAGTAATAGAATGCCGTGAACAATAATAAAGTCCCAACTTACAAAATGAACCAATCATTTCTTAAAACACTCAATATTAATAAAATATGACTATAATATAATTTAGACATTATACAATCATCAAGGCAATTCATTTTAATTAAGTATAATAATTAAATTTATAATTATGACTATGAGTATAATCCATAATAACATTAATATTATTAAAATATAACTCACTAATAGAATAATAGAAGACTAGATGGACTCTCATATAGATTAAGATTTATTTGCACATAATTAAATGACAATTAACTTCACAACATTCAATAAATAATCTTAATTTCATCATTAGATAAAAATTAAAATATTTTATTATATTAGTAAGGAGAGAATAGATTATATAACTCCATTATTAATAATGATAATGATAATGATACTGATAATGATAATGATTAATGATAATACCTTTCATGAAAGTAAATTGGAGAATCCCAGCAAGTAATTCGAAGATAGTATAATTAATCAATAAGTCTGATTAAGAACTAATAATTCACAAAAAACATTAAATATATATCAAATAATTAACCTTATCTGCATAATATTAATATTAATTCTTTAAACTATCTATCATACATTAGTTAAGATATTGTCCTCCAGAAATACCATAAGTTTGATAGAATTAATTGGATAAACTCTATGATTATAATTAATAACTCATATGACAATAATTAATATAATACTATAAATAATGAATATATAATAACTATTTAAAGTATAAATTTATAATAAAATAAAATGCTTTAATAATAATATTATTAAATAATAATACATATTATGATAATAATAATAAATAATTAAAATAAATATATTACCTAAATATATAATAATAATTAAATAATTAGAAAATGATAATGGGAACATGTAAGAATAAAAATGATTATATTAAGAATTATATTATTGATAATAATATAATATCAAATAATTAATAATAGAATAATTATTATAAATAAATAAATAAAAATAATTAATATAAATATAAATTAATAATAATATAATAATAATATAATAATAATTAATTAATATTTAAAATTATATTAAATTTATAAATAAATAATATTAATTCAATAAATACTGTATGATGAATAGGAAGTGAATATATTCTATAAATTATAAATTGAATATTCTATAAGTGAAATAATATTAATTACACATATAAAATAATAGTAGATAATATCTGGTAGACAAGCAAAACTTTTAGAATAAAGAACAACGACATGAGAAATACAATAAATATGAAAGGTTAAATTTATACAAAATATGAGGATATTAAAGAAATACCTTTGAAAAAGTAACAAAACTAATATTTAATAAAACTGAATAATACTTAATTCATAATAATTAATAATTTATTTTCTGGATATAATTTATGTAAGAAATTATACCGTTAATAATTGTTGAAAATTAATAAAATAGCATCCAGCAAAATATTATCAATTTTTGCGGAATTTATTTAATTGGGGAATTAAGCTAAATATAATAGGTATCAGAAGACCAGTAATTATATTTTAGAAAATTACCTGGGTTATTATACTGCAAGAAGCCATTAAGGAGATTGAAATAATATTCCAAAGATATCCATGGTTCCAATAATGGAATTTACATAGGACGGAACGGGTAATAATCATACCAGAATAGATTACAATAAAATATATAAACACTACTTAATATATATATATAAATAATAATACAAATAATATAATAAATAATAAATAATAATTATTATTAAATATATATAATTATAATATATATTAATAATAATTAAAATAAATAATAATAATAATATTTATAATTATATTAAATATAATTAAATATAATTGAATAATAAGAGATTATAGCAAATATAAATATAATATATTAGATGATTAAATTTAAATTATATAATTTAGATAATAATTAATATTAATTTATAAATATATAATATTAAATAATTATAGATAATAATTAATATATATTTTAATAATATCACTAATAATTGAATAATTTATAAATAATAATAATTGAATATTAATAATAATAATATTATAATAATAAAATAATAAATATAATATAATATAATATATATTATAAATAATGTGGTATTAAATTAATAATTAATTAAGTATTATAATAATATAAATATAATATTAAGTATAATTTAAGTAATTATACTTTTTTATATAGATAAAATAAATTATATATAATAATCGTTATTATTAGGGGTTGAATTAAATATAGTATAGTATGTAATCCAAGGAGGATTTTAGAATATATAATCGAGTTATATGATCGTATGGATATATATGTGACAAATATAATAATTTATGAGAATGAAATTTTCGTATATCTATTATATATGAGTGGTTATAATATTATATAATATAGTATACTATAATATAATAAGCGGACCTTGCAAGAAAATGCTTATACTATCTATATTAATTATGATAGTCACGTAACCTATATATTATAAGATTTTAATTTCATTGGTATCTAATATTATATATGTGTTGTGTGGATGTGTTGTGTATATCATATATAGTGATTAAAAAGAAAGTATATATGGATATATATAAGTATATAAAATAATATATATAGTCACCTGATAATCATATTTAACCTTGGATACCTATATATAATATACTATTATTTGTTTATTTATTGCGCATTTAATTTGGATAGTAATTATAAAATATTAAAGTAATAATATATATACCGTTTACTTTATATAATTTATTAAATGCTAAGAACATTTTTAACTAATAATATACTACTATATTATTATGTAATATTATTATTGGCAAAATAATTTTAAAGAATTATTTATACTTCTATTTCTTAATTTATTGTTTATATGGCGGATGCCTCTTTAGTGTTGTTAAAATTATAACTACACCAACAAAAATAAAATAAAATCTTTAATATATTAATTAAAACATCGCGAAAAAGATCTTTATTACTAAGTGAGGATAAGTTAGCAATTAATGGCTCACTATATATTTCGCCAGCATTAACGCGTGTTGCCTGTCATTACAGAGTGTGAGATCTTTATATACTATTTAGACATTATTTAATTTGGAGGTTATAAAAAATGTCACTCTGAATCGCAGTGCCTTACGCTTAATTGCTGGGCTGAAATATGGACGTGTTTTGACGATAATACATGTCAGTAAAATTATTAGTATTTTTCACTGTTTTATTATTATGTATAATATTATGTATAAAGTTATTGTAATTTGTTGTTAAGTGTCGCATGTGTAATAAACAATTTAAAAAAGGCAGTGTCCGACCCATATATATAATTATATATGTAGTATATGATATATAATATATAGTTTGATTAAACTAATAAAAGGCTCCTGCAAGTAAACGTAAGTTAGATTAAATATATATAATATATAATATATATTTTATAATAATAACATATATATATATATAGTATTATTAAAAAAAATAAAATGTAATAGTATATATATTAATAGGTATATATATAGTATATAACGCTATTTTATTTTCGTTATATATATATTAATATATATATTTATAGTTATATATATTATATATATATATAATAATATATATATTATTATACTATATATACATTTATGTATATATTTAGTATAGTATTAATAATATTTATATATAGTAGAGTATTATAAGTATATTTATATAATATAATAGTAAGTTATGTATATATATTATATATAATGAGAGAGCTTATTTATAATATAGTATAATTATATTTTATATAGTATATAGTTTAAAGATAGTATAGTGGTTATATATTATATATAATATATAGTAAAAAATATATTATAGTAAATATAAATTATACAGAGCTGGGCATTAAGTACTTTGAAAGTAAAGTACAAAGTACTATAATTTTATAAGTACTATAAGTACTAAAAGTACTTTGTTATCAAATGTACTTAAGTACTAAGTATAAATACTTGTAAATTAACTTAAGTACATTATTTTTTATGAATTAATTTTATGATTTAATTTTGGTCTTTATTTAGTTTTTGAGATAAAATAACTCTATTTGGCTAGCCACAGCTCATAGTCTCCATCGTTCGCTCATAGGCATTTGGGAAAATTTATACTGTACTTGCTAATGACAAAACAAAAAATCTCCAATGGCACAAATTTGGCTCGTTCGGCGGTTAAGAGAACTTAAGGGTTAAATAAAATAGAAAAAAAAAAGTTTAGCGTATGATATTTCCTGTTACATGAAACATAAACATTACATGGCTAACAACACATTAGGATGGGTACTGGTGAGTGAGCCAGGGTTGGAGTAACCATTCTAGCCATAGACTACCACAATATCATTTTAAAAAAAGCTAATTTTGGTTAATTCGCCGGAACAAGACCAATCTTTTGAAAATCTTGTCAGAGAAGGATGATCTTTTTGGTGTTAAAGTCATCCCTGCAAAAGAGAAGAGTCTCTCAACAGGCGCAGATGATGGAATAGTTGTTTTGTACGGCATAAATAATTTTCTTATCAAATGGATAATGGTGGGCTCTTCAAGTTTCGATCTGTAACTTTCAGATATTCTAAGACTTGCATGTCTAATGACAAAACAGATCATTGGCTGAAGTAGTAAGATTTCTTTGTTCCAAAAACCGAAATAGTCCCTGTTTCTTTCACTGCTATACGGACAGTGTTTCGTCGGGGTCACGCGTGATGGAAGTCTTCATGGAGGTTTGTTAGCAGAGATGCGGTTTGTGTGGCCTAGAAGCGTGTGTGAGGAGTAATCTTCTCAACAGAGCTCTTTTCTTGTTTTGCTTCATGCGCTCTCCATCTTTGGGTTGATTGTGACGCCTGACCTGCAATTTGAAATATGGTGGGTAACGCTTGCAATTATCGCCTTGCGTGCACTACTTGCGCTCATTTTCCACAATTTGAGGAAAAGTTTGCAAATCTTTTTTTGAAAACCTTGAAAGTACACGCTGTGTGGACTGAAGGGGCCCAATACTTTTATCTGCTTCGCAATTATAGATTAGAACCGAAGTTATTTATGTTCTACATCAGGAAGATAGTCAGATTTTTGGGGAAAGCAGTTCACCAAAGTAAATGAACATTACGTTCTCACGTTTCTCTGAAGGGGCGATCATGGCGGATTGAAGAAGATGCAGCAATTACCACATATCATTTAATTCGTAAATAATTGCCATTTCAGTTGATTAAAGGGTGAGTAAATCTCCAGTGTCAGGTCGAGTCAATTAGGTGAAGCTTACCGTTTGCTGGTTTCCTAGCACTGAACGACCGGAGTGCGATTAACAATGATGTTCCAGCAGGTAGGACATGGCAAAAGAACCTGGCGTTTAAGGACCTTGTTGATTTTACTTCGTGGTGCAGATTGTTGGTGTCGACTCTACGTTTTATTCCAAAGGCACAGTAACACTTTCCATTTGTATATTGTGATTTAAATTGAAGCAGAATGAAGGAATATGCTTAGAGCTTTCTTATAAACATCAGTTTGTTGCAACTAAACTTTAGAGTAATGGTGAGGCGGATTTGATATGTTTAAAGAGATTGTACTGTAAGCCCTAATTATACTCAAATTCGCATTCTTGTATTTGGAAGACATAATCTTGTATAATTATTATCGAATATATCGATTATTTTTTTATATCGGCATCCTAAGTAAGAATGTTGACGTTCTATAATTTGCATTATAGTGTGATTGTATCAAACATGGTCAAACGCGTACGGCATACCAAGCTTGTCTATAGTTTGCGCTTCGTCTTCGCTGCATTAGAACGATCAAACATGTGCAGTGGCGTACATAATAATATGTAATTATATGTTGAAAATAACACAAGAAATAAAAGTAAAATATATAAATTATATAGATATTTATATGTATTATTATATATTAGTGTTTAATATGTTATTAGTTATTAGTCTATATATAGTAGTATATTTTTATAGGTATTAGTTGATTGCCGTAGAAATGGTATCCTCTAGATTTATAGTTTATGATGTATTTAGATATGTTAGTATCATATATTTTGATACTAGTATGGGATATATGGGGTGTGGGTATATATATATATATAAATGATGAATAGATAAATATATAAGATTTTGTGTGTGTTGTGTATATATATATATAGTATTATATATAGAT
The DNA here is from genome assembly GCA_015478945.1 of Trachelipus rathkii. Lineage (NCBI taxonomy): Eukaryota > Metazoa > Arthropoda > Malacostraca > Isopoda > Trachelipodidae > Trachelipus > Trachelipus rathkii. The sequence continues at coordinate 42,685 of JABUQX010005546.1, read as the reverse complement.
ATTATATATAGTATATATAATAGATATCCTCGTAGTTTTGTTTAATAATAATAATAGAAGTATAATAATAATATATATATATAGGACGAAAAATAAAGGATATAATAGTAAGAATAGGATAAAAAATATAAGGTAGATAGAATAGAAATAAATATCTGATAGAGATAAGATATATAGAGTATATATACAAGATATAGCATAGTTAAGAATGGATACCTAAATTGTACAAAATAATAGATTTTCTTTACTGATTGCAGACCTGTGAGACAGTAGCTTTTATGTACTTAGATTCCTGTATTTAAGTACTTTGATGGGTAGCGGTTTAAGTTACTGAAACTTAATTACTGGTTTTTTGAAAAGTTACTTATAAGTACTAGTTTAAGTACACAAAAACGTATTACTTAAGTGACGTACTTAAATACATTTGCCATCTTAAAGTACTACCCGCTCTGTATATATATATATATATATATTATATATATATAAGTGGGGTGGTTGGTGGAGGTTGATGTGCTGGGGGGGAACTGGGTTATATAGGTTATTATTATAGGGTATTAACCTTATGATAGTTGAAGGTGAAGATCATGGGGTGCATGCCTGATTGTATTTATATAGTAGTATACTATATATATAGTATACATATAGTTTATATATTTTAGTAGTATATAGTAATGATATTATATATACTTTAGTGTGTATATATATAGATTATATATATATATATTAGTATAATGTATATATTATATTATAGTATGAACTTTGGATGATTTGATATTATATATATAACTAGTATATTTTGGTATTTATATAATATATAATATATATATATATTTATTTAGTATTACGTATTATATATGTAGTAATATGATATAGTATACGTATCTCTGGTATATGCTTATTATATATCTAGTAGTATGTATAGTATATAGTAGATAGTTATGATGTAGTTGACTGCTTAGGTTCGTTGGCGTGTATAGATAAGTTAGTGGAGAATTTAGTGTTGTGCTTTATGATTGGTAATGATTTGATTTATAGTATATGGTTGTATCGGTATATGCAGGTGTTGAAGAGTTCAGTGATCGTTATTTTACGTAATAAGTTTTGTTTATAGAGTAATCGTCGTGGTTTTTGGGTATCGTATATTATCTATCGTTAGCTGCTATCGCGTTGAGGTGGTAGTGTTGATCGTATGGTATTGATTTAGATGTAGTAGCGGTGGTTTATGTAAGTTATGTGTGGTCATTGATTAGTTGGTTATGCTTATGTGTACGTTTAATATATACTATATTAGGTTTTGGGCGGGGTTAGGTTTATATATTAATAGTATAGTTAGTATATGAGTACTAGTATATCTTTAGCTTCTATATATATGGTTGTCATGTTAGGTTATTTATATGTAATATATATATATATATATTAGTCGTTATTGTATTTATTATATATATATATGTATATATATATTATATGATATAGTATAGTATATGAAAAATAATATGAAAATAATGTAAATTTAAGAAACAAATTAAGACAAACATAATAATAACAAAATAACTTTTAATATACAGAAAATGCGTAGACTAAACCTAATAGTTTGGCTTGTCGTTTCTTTGGAAAGTCGGATCCTTTATATGCAGCATGACTAAGTAAATCTCTTGGGCAATGCCCGCTTGTCTAGTGTTCATTTGGACTTGGCGAGTCTTTTCTAGTAATAAGGTTGTTGGCCGCTATGTGGACTGGCGGGAGGTGGCAGTCTGCTAACTATCTTAGTTTTGTTCCGTTCTAATTGCATTGCTTACAAAGATGATTCAATATTATTAGTTATTAATATACTATATATAGATCTTTTGTCAAGGGTATGGGGTGCTGTCTGTTAATGTAATCCAAGGTTTGTTTTCAGTGTACTGCCATGAGCGAGAGGTTATAGGTGAGTACGGGTTTTTGATGGTGGGCCGCTCAGTTCGTGTCTCAGAGGGAGTTGTTCTCGCCGGGTCTCGGTACGAGTACAGTACATCTGAGTACGATTGTCTTAGAATTTGTTCAATGAGCAGGTGACAAGTTAGAGTCAGAGTTAGGTTGGTAATCAAGGTATACAAGGTAACTGATAGTACTAAGTGCGAGTACTCTTATAAAACTTGCCTATATATATATATATATCTATATAATTATATATAATATAAATATATATATATATACTATATCATATATATACTATATATATAGGTCATGTTAGTTTGATATGGTATGATAGTACTATATACGTATATATAATATTATATTTAACTATATATAATATATCATCATCAGCTATCTATCATCATCATCATCATCATCATCAACTCATCATCATGCGGATGACAGACTCGATTGTGCATTGTATTCTGTCCTCCATGACTGGAGTGCGAGGTTGGCGTGATAACATATTTGATCCTTGGAAACTATGGATAGAGGATAGTTATGGATCTAGTTAAGGTGAAGTGAAAGGCAAGTAGCAAGGGTGAATGAGGCCCCTAGCCTTAACCCGGAGTGCCTGTCGCCTCTTATAGTAATGGATCTCCAAATTTAAGTGATGGAACTGTTGCGTTCGCAGTGCAGAAAAATCCACCTAGGCTTGGCACTCGGCCTTGGCGAGCTAGTTAGTGTTTGTTGCGATTAAGTCCCTCGTGCCGGTAACTATGTATTACAGTTATGGTTTTCTTCGTCAATGTGGGGGTTTCTGTTCGCGCTTGTTGGCCCGAGGTGGTGCTACAAACCATAGCCGTCCTCACAAAATCCCACCATTCACCGTTGCTCTGATTGATGTGGTGTCAGCACTTTCTTTGCGTTGAGTGGCTCTGCCGAAACTCACATTTTTCTCGTTCTTTCACAGGTCTATGTGCTTGTTATCTGAGGCAATCTATATGCTCACTCTTTGTTTCTTTCTGAGTCTGTCCATCCTGTCGTAGTTGTCCGCGAAATGTCAGCAGAGTGGGACGTTCATGGGTTTGTGGGCTTTGTGTGTGTAGCTCAGCTGCTACTCGCCTGGATGTGGTATATTTGGTCAATGTTTCGTTTAATACCGTCCGAGCCGTTACTCTGTCATCCATCCTTTCTACATGACCAACACCAATCTCAGACGTACGTTGATTTTTTCTCTCCAATTTATCGGCCTCAATTTCTGCACAACTCTGAAAGGGGGAGCAGATCTCTCTCTTAATAACGGCTGATTTGTCCTCATTTTTATTCTATTGGTGATTTTCGCGAGCCATCGCGTAATTAGCGCGCATAGGCTAAGTTTATATTTGTGGAGATCCGTAAGTCCGTCTCGCGCTTATTCCGAGACCATATGTCCCCTTACTATTATGGGTGCATGGTGTGAGAGCCACGTGGTGGTGGGTCTGTATGACGACGAGTAGCCCCTCGATTCGTTCAGAGACTCTAGCGCACTGTCAATCAGCTAGTGCCATCGGTTTTACATCTAGCCTTATAAGCGGATTGTTATTGGCTGTGCCCAGCCTCCGACAGTGTAGTGGCCATTCACATCTAGATTTTTTGCTCGTACACTCGTGGCTGCTATCAGGTGCCGCTTTCCTTGTTCATTCAGACATATAAGGGCGTGTTGCTATAATATAGTTTAAATCGATGGGACAGAGTCTTTTTTGCCAGTGCTGGCGCTGTCATCTGCGATATATGCTTCGTGTAACATCACTTTCGACATGATTGGATCCTGAGGTCTGGTCCTCCTCACTCTAGGACAATAACCTTACTACTTGACTTGTGCTTACGTTTATATGCTCACTTCGAAACCCCTTTCTTTGGTTTACAAGCACCTGTATGATCGGAAATCTCTCTATCTTAGTGTCCTCTTCATTCTCTCTGAAACTTGTCTGTTTCGTCTAGTGATTCGGCCGAGCAGCGGAAACTATGCTCGATATCTCAGTCTCTCTATAATAGAATAGGGTAGTGTACGATATCCGAGCACTTCTTCATCCAGTTTTCCGTATAGACTGCCGTGTGTTTGTTTTCGTCCCAACCTCTTACTACGGTTCGCCTGATGTTCACGGCATGAAGTTCCTTGTACCCGTCTAATTTCTTAATCATAACCGCTCAATCGCATGATAATAAATTGGGAGTTGGTGGCACAAGTAGAGAACATACACTTGAGCGATCGCTTCGTGTCTCAGCTGCCGGCGTATTAATATGATATATGTTGTAAATATATAGTTCATAGCTGTTCGATACGTCTATGTTTAGTTACTTACACAGCGCTTGCACTAATCGTCATAGTATACTGTTTGTGTGATTCTATTTGCTCTCTTCTAGATAGGAGCGTGTTCATACGCGATCCGGTGTAGATAGCTCTCGCTCGTGATATAGATGTTCACTGAAACACCTTGCCATAGATTGCCTATTAATCTAATAGTACGCCTGGTTGCAAATCCAGTCACCTTTTTCGCTAATAAGTGAGTACAATGTCTTTTTTCGTTGTCGCTCTTGCGGTGTTCTCATTGGTTATCGCAATCATGTGCTGTTGTTGTTCAATGGTCTCATACTGATTTTGATCCACTACATACAGTCTTCCTAGTCATCCTATTGGCTATTCACTGCTATAGTTTGACATTCCCGTCGCCGTTAGCCGTCGCACACATTTTGTTGGTCGGACGCGCGATCTCGCATCAATCGAAATTGTCACTCGTAGGTAAGTTAGTGCTTCCCGGCGTACCATCCCTATAGGAAGTCTCTAATGTGGTAGCCGGCTGCTTCTTATGTTGTGGTGCTAGTAGGTATAGGCTCGGTGTTGTGACATGTTAACCTTTATCTGTATCCCTTAACGCCTTATAATAGTGAAGGCTATCTGAATGATTGACCTTCCTCCGCAATCCCGTCGAACTAAACCCTCGTCATACAACGTTGGTGTGTTGTCTTCTATCTGCTGTCGGGGTGCACTTAAGCAAATTATGCATGTGAATGTCGACCATCGTCGCCTAGTATATGTATATATATATATATATTAGATATAGTATATAGTAGTATATATAATATATATGTATATAATATAAGTATTAGTACTAGGTATAATAGATAGGGTCATGGATGTTATATGATGATATCCTCTCGTGCGCGTAGTTTTTGATTGAATATATAGTTATTTGTTAATATTTATCTATACGCCATATGTTATGTATAATTTTGATGATAGTGTATTGTATATGTATTAGTAGTAGTATTCGGTATATGTAATTTGTGATTATATATCGTATAGTAGTTATATGTGTATTGAGGTAGTTGATTATAGTTATATATAGTTACGGTTGATATGTGAGTTGAACGTAGGCTTGGTTAATATAGTATCGGGTTAGAGAGCCTGTGTTAAAAAGAAATGTTATAGAAAATGAAGAAAATATTTTGTTAATTGTTAATTTAAATAATAAGTAATTTAAATTGTAATTTAAATCAAAAGTCGTTTTTAGTTCAATACAAAATTGAGATATTTTACCGTGAAGAGGGGGCCAACATAAAAATATTTTCTCGATATATTTGCGTGTGGTTGCTCTATCAATACGTTAGTATAACATAATAAGAAGATGATACTGTATCGAAAAGGATAGGTGCTGAGGGTAGAGTCAAATTTTTATAGCTTGTTTTTTTATTAAAAATGATTTTTTGATTGATTTTAAATTGAGTATTAGAATGCAAAAAACTTGAATTTGGGTGTCCAATAAGATGAGATCGGAGTTAGGTGATTATTTATTCACCGGAATGTGGAGTGTAGTAGTGTGAGTAGATGATTTGTTTCGCATTTGGTGTTTTACTATGGTGTTGGGAGCGACAGAGTGGCTAGCAATGGTAACTCATAAGGTCCGTTTCCTTGTTGCTGTATGTTACTTCTTGGGTGGCCAGGCTCGTTGATTTTATGAGCCTGAGGAAGCCAAGATTAGGATTCTGGGAGAGCTCTTGGAGAGACGAGTTTGAGGCTAATGTGAAGATAAGATGCTTTGTTTTGATCTGATAGGGCGAAATACCTACCTGAGAGTGTTTTAACCGTCGAGGACATGTGCGTCGGGAGACGCATTGCGGCAAGAAATGGTTTTCTAGAGTAATCTAGGCGTTAAGGCTTTTCTGGGCCAAATAAGAAGAAGAGTGCCTGGTCCAACTGAACAGGAGCGGACAAGGCCTTTTCCTGGGAGTTGTGTTAGAATTATATATATATATATATTAGTATATTATTAGTATGTGTGTATATATAGGATATGTGTATGTGTCTGTAATTTATAGTATATATAGATTATATATACTACTATTGATGTATAGTGTGTGATATGTGTTATCTTGTTTCGCGTTTTATTTATTATATAGGTGCATTATGGTATTTGTTATGTTATCTATAGTTATTATCATTAGGTTATATAGAATTATATGTTATAAATATAGGCCTATATAATATAGTTTTGTGGAAATTCTCTGAAGAGAGTTTGAGGAGGAATTGCCCGACAATGTAGAGTTTAGATAGGTGGTTTGAAAGAGGTATAGAATCGTGAGATAAGAAGTAAGGTTATGGTTGTGTATGAGTGAGGCAGTCCTCGGTGTGAAGTTATGGCGGATGGTGAGCAGCTGACAAGTGCGACTGGTTTAAATATTTAAAGATAATAATGCCTGGTCGAAAAGGGAACGGATGATGGCGAGGCTGAGTGTAGTAGGTAAGTTGTGAATTGCAGGAAAGTGAAGCTGGTGCATATTAAATCCTTGGTGGATGTACAAGGAAACTAAGTCTTTGAGTGCGCTAGTGTCTTGTGTGATGGTAAGTTGTTACTTATATCCGTGTGTTAATGTATACGGTAGTGAGACTATGGTCTGGATGGGAGAGCGGTATAGTTTGTAGTTCTAAAAGATACAATGTGTTCTCTCTAACTCATACTTCTTCAACCTGTGAGCGCTGGGAAATTGAATAAAATGAGGAATGAACGTTTACAGAGTTGTCTGGTATGAAAAAAGGGATAAATGAAGGTATGTTTATATGGTACGGAAAATATGTGGAAAGAATGGATTGATAGTCGGTTGGTTAAGCGGAAATGCATAGTGGTGTGAGTGTTTTTGGGAATCGACTGACTGCAAGGCCGAAGAAAATAGTGGATTGAGCAGCAAAAGAATGTTTCTGGAGGAGTGATAGATCGTGAGGTTGTGGCACGGGGCGAAGAAAAAAAGGTGCATAATAGGAGTAATACTGGCAGGGTTTTGTGAGGGTGTATGGTTGTTGGCCCCCCTGGGCCCAAGGGATGAAGCCCCTACATTGACGAGATGGGATGGTGAGGGTCGTCGCGGTCCCGTGAGCTGCTAGGGGTGGATTTTTGTGGGGCGAAGTTCCACTAATTAGGTGATAAGGGAGGTTAAGGGCTGGGGTTTCTTTTGACTTGTGTCATATGTCTTCTACTACTCGTTTCTGTTCTGGTAGCATGTTAGCGCACGCTTACCCTAGCCCAGGTTCTTGGGAAAAAGGTGGTGAGAATTGTGAAATATTATTATGATATATATAGTATATATATGTTATGATTATATAGTAGATAGTAAGGTCAATATAGTATAATATATAGGTGATATTTATTATTAGTATATATAGGTATATATATATATTATTATAGTATTAATGACTGATACTTGAATGACATTTATAAAAAATATAAGATGTTCATACGTAGGAAAATAGATAAAAAAGAAAAAAATATTGCAAGTTAAAAATGCCAAAAGTACTGTGCAAGTACCCAAGCACAAGTACCGGAAGTACAGAAAGGCTCAGTACATTTGAGTACCAGCTACTATGTAGTACAAGGTGGTTTTAGATACTGCAAGTACAAGCACAAGATAGTTATCAGTACTCCAAAAAATGTACTTAAGTACAAGTACAAGGACTCAAGTAAAGTACTTGTACTTGAAACCAACCGGCTGATATATATATTTAATTATGTATGCATTATTATAGTTATTGTATATTATATATATTACGTAATGTGTGTGTATATAAAATATGTATGGTATGCATTGAAATGAATAAGTATATGAATATAGTCCAACTTTTGTATACTTAGTATTATATTCGAATACATTATTCAAAGGTAACTCATCAGACATTTGGCACTTACGAATCGTGGCTTTTTATTTGTAGGGTGTTTTCAAAAACTGCAGTCCCTAAGTTGGGTTTGGATGGTGGTTTGATATTATATGATATATTATTTTACTATATTAGTATATTATTATAGTAGGTATGGAGGTATGAGTATATAGGTAATATTATAATATAGTCATATATATGATATATTACAACGCGTATATATATATATACTTATATATATTTAATATAGTATATATTGGTATTTAACTAATATATATATAGTTAGATAATATTTTATATAGTATATATCTAGTATTATATGGAGGTAAATCGTAATGATCAGATAGTCGATATATATATATGGTAATTTATATGGAAAAATATGTGTGAGTGTATATATGATATGATTACTATTATAATAATAATAATATTATTTCCTTTATGCAATGCAATTAGAGACGACAAATACAATATTCTGCAGGAGCTGCACGCTCTTGCAGTCCACATAATTTTACGAGTTATGGGTGTCATAGCTCTCAATTTCTGTTAACTTGCCTTGTGATCCTAGGGTCGTAGGTTTAGAAAAGACGCTCGCAAAGGTAAAACTTGAAATGCAGCGGGGCATGTGCTAAGAATTTACTTAGTTGTCTGACATTCAAGCAGAGACTTTAGAAACGGAAAATTTTGTTTAAGCAATTCTTTGTAAAAGTTTTAATTTGGATATTAATATTTTGTCTGTAAAATTTTTCTTAATTACGTTCTTTATTGCATATTATTTTATGTATATAGTATATCATTATATATATGAGTAGGTGGTGTTATTAGTATAGATATAATATCATATAATATTATATATAGTATAGTTATATATATATATATATTTATGATATATAAGTATATGTGTATATAGATATTTACGTACTACAATATATTTTCGTACTTTTATCAAACGTTGATATTAAGTTTATTTTTATTATTTAGTTATTGATTGTTAGAAATTTCTGATCTTTAATAATTAAAAATATGATTAATAAGTTATTATTTTTAATTTAATTTGCTCTATTATTATTTATTTATGTATTAGTTATTATTATTATTATTAGTTATTATTATTTATTTATTAATTGATTGATGGATTAATTAAATGACTGATTGTTTTGTGAATGATTATGAATTGATATGATGTGATTATTAATATAGATTTTGATTATTAATTATTATAGTATTATGAATTATTATTATTCGCATTAGATTTTCATCCCGATTTTAACATATAGGTGGATATACATATAGTTGTTTAGTTATTGTTATATATAATATATACTATATATTATTTATATTATATTATATATACTATTATAGTGGTATAAGTCATTGTAGGAGTAGGGTGAGTTTATATAATATATATAATATTTATAATATTTATTATTATATATATGTTGTGTGTTTATTATATAGTAAAGTATGCGTTATATATGGTATATATATTATAATTATGTGTATTATATATATATACTATATAATACTCATATATATATTAATAGTATATATATATAACCAAGTATTGTAATAGTATAATTATATATATAGTATATGTAGTGTATATATTATAGCTATTAAGTTTTAAAATAATGTTATATATGGGTGGTTATATATTGTGTATATATATATATATATGTGCTATATATTAGACCGACTTTTTTAATAGGTGATTTTATATATATATATATAAGATATTATATAATATAGTCATATATATAATTTAATATATATACTGTATTATATATTATACTTATATATATATATATGTTATATATATATATTATATATATATAAGGGTGCTACCAAAATTTTGTAGAAATTTGAAAACAGGCCCGCGCAAACTGGCATGTAGTACCCCCCTTCTGTGGCTAGCTGGTTCTTTGGGCGGGCGAGCACGTATGTTTTGCTGGAGTCAGCGTGGTGCCAACGCCCACATTTGGTGGTGATTAAGACGTGTTCTATATTAAATTATTTGGCTATTATTTTTATTCATGATTTATTTATCTTTTTGCGATTGTTGTAATGTTGGCTCGTGATAATATATGTGCTAAGTGTTGGCATAGTATAATTTTACCGTGGTGTAGTTGTATTGATTTGGCGCTTTTTTTTTCCAACCGTATTATAACAAACCGGATTTTTAACCGAGCAAAGAATGGTCTGCGATGATTCGATGTTAAAATTTTGTTTAAACTTTTAAACAAGAGAAAAAAACAAGAAGAATAACAAAAAGAGATACTATTTAACTAGTATTACGTGTATATTACGTACAGATGCTCTGATTTGGAGATAATACCATGAGCAAAAACTAAATCTATTCATGGTACAAACGCTTGAAGGACTACGAACAGTTTCCATGACGATGGACGTTCCGGACGACTGATGCCAAGCATAAGATCAATGCCGGAACCATAGCGTTACAAGAGGTTTTCTTTAGGGGCCTATTTTTTGCAGATCTAGGCTACTCTCAATCCACGATGGATCTTGAGATAAGTAGGACAGAGCGTATCGCTGTACTGTTCATAGTGGCATTTTGGTCAAGATAATTCGCTTTGACACGGGAGTACGGTAATTGCCTGTAAGACTCTTCGTTCTGAACAACGAACAGAAAGTCGATCTCGTTTTTGTCTGTACGGAACTCAAGCAACCCCAACTTCACCTCCAATAATCGTAACTAGTGATTGAAGTTAATGGTGTTTATGATTAGGTTGATCCATGTAGAGATTAAAGTAGCAGTCAGTAGCAGGTTGGATCAGTCTGGACCGAGACTTGTGCATCCACGGCGTCCCGTGGGAAATCCTCGAATGCCTATATTTATGTGTGATTGTTTTTTCCGATCGCAATGTTAGGCTGCGACGGGGATTGCCCACAGGAACTTGCTTCACCTCCTTGGGTCAAGATGTTTCATGGTACGCTGGTAATGTGGTTTTCTTCTGTCAGGGGTTTTAAAGCGCTGAAAGAAGTGGTAAGATTCGGCGCAAATGTCGAGAGCAAGTGGGAGAAACAGACACATTGCAATTGTCCTCCAAGCATGTCCCAACCGCTGCGCCCAATTCACATACATCACTCATTGTACACAATTCATCCGACTTCCTAAAAAACATTAATATGTGTTCCACAGACACACCTGTGACTTTTCCTATTCCGCAGTAATGAAATTTACGAATAAAATGGCGCGCGTTTTAACAAGATTGAAGAGATCCAGGCAGAATCCCAGAAGATCCTCAACACACTCACATTTGAGAACTTTCAGGAGTGCATTTAATCGTGAAAAAAACTCTGGGGTCTCTGTATAGATACTCAAGGGAACTACCTCGAAGAAGAGTGTGGAAACTTTTGTTTTAGAGACAAGTCAAATTCACCGAATCTCATATATGATATTATTAGTGAGTTACGTAGCTTGATTTATAGTATAGCTACTACTAATATCATTAGGTTTACTACTATATCTATGTATATATAGTACGTATCGCTTCGTATATATACTGTTATGGCTATTATAGTTGCGGAGTTATTAGTTATCATACTATATATATATTAATGTATATTAGTGTATAGATATATATAATTATATATATATTTACTATATTGACATCAATTATTTATAGTAGTAGTGATACGACTATATACTACTATAGCTACTATAATGTACGTGGTGCTGATATATTGTTTACTGATGCACTCATCGTATATATATGTTATTGGTTATTATTATATATATGAGGTACTATGTATATATATCACCTATTAATTATATATATATATTATACGTATTTTATATATATATATAGCATGTATTATATATATTATATCTTATATATTATTATACGTAGTCGTCGCTTATGGTGCTAAACAACGATTACTCAAAAGTATAATTACGGTATGTACTTATAAACTGTACAAAATCTTGAAAATAAAGAATTACATGACTTCCAACAGTATTTTACTTTGATTTTTGTAATTTTCATTTAATATCTTAAGATAAGATTATAGAAATGTATTTCGCGTTTCATCCATAAATGTAAAAAATGCTTAAGAATTAATAGTAAATTTAAATCCTAAACAAAACAAAAAACTTTGAATGCAAGACGAAACAAGAACACCAACTATTTTAAATAAGGAAAAGTGTAAATAGTAGTATACTTAATAATTGTTTATTGTAAACTACAATCTCGATATATATATATATATATATATAGATACATATGGACTATTCAAATATATAAATATATAAGGTATATATATATATAATATATATATATATATAATATATATATTATATATATTATATATAATATATATATATATATATATATATCTATATATTATAATTATATTATATAATATATATATTATATATATATATATATATATATATATATACAGAGAGAGACCCCAGTGTTCAAACAAAACTAGGGATCCCAGTGTTCAAACAAAACTATCAGTAAAATTTTGATCAAGGTTGCAAACAATATTCAGAGTATGAATGAAATGCATGGCGCCGTTTACACTCTCAATTATTGTCTGTCGTAAATGTTTTAGAAAGTTGCAGAAGGGTAAGCAAAAGCACACAACATTGGTCGGGTACTTTACCCCCCAAAAAAATGATGGGGTGAGAGGGGGAGGTGCCTAGTCCTCAAGTACAAACTGTACAAATGGCAAAAGATATAGAGGGGTGGGGGGGAAACACTACACTAGAAGTGGAGTTACCTAATATGTTTATAGATGGTAGTTAGTCTACCTCCTAAAGCCCTTCGACCTCTGCCACTCCCACTAAGAACGGAAATCCCATTCAGTAATGATATAAGATTCAAGCTTATATTAAAGCATTTTATTAATTTATCTTTTTTTTTAATTTACTAATTAAATTTATTACTTTATTATTAATTTTATAATACGGTTCTAATGGTATGTATAAATTGTATAAAGGGTAATTTTTTAGTTAGCTTAGACAAATTTAATTGGATTTATATATATTCCAATGGTAAATATCGCTTCAAACATGAACAACTCGGAATTTTAAAAAACCATTGGAACTAATTGTGTTTGAATACAAAGATTATATATATATATATATATATATATATATATATATTATATTATATATATATATTATATATATATATATATATATTATATATTATATATTAAAAATATATGTTAAAATAAAATATATATATATATTATACTATATATATATATATAATATATATCGGGTAGTTTTAGAATTTAAACTAAGTTTGTTCCAAGGGCATAGCTATGGGCCAGAGAATCGTAGTTGTCTAAAACTTTGTTGATATGCTAAAGAGGCAATGCGCTCGCGAATGATGCAATAAAAATACGTAGTTCCAAATGTCGCCACCCGGTTAATATATGGCACTGCTCGCATTCCGCACGTGCAGGAGAGGCAGGAATGAGCACACACATGATACCTGTGATACAGACAGTTTATTTGGAACTATGATTACAAATACTGTTCAATATGAGCATACATCGGCATGTTGCTCAGATTACTTAAGATATGCTGTGAGCAACTGTCGACCATGAAGTAGAGTCGGGAGGCCATATTGAACACTATTTGTAAAAATAGTTTAAAATAAAGGTACCTGCATCACAGTTATCATGTGTGTGCTCATTCCTGCACGTGTGGAACGCGTACAGTGCAATATATTAACCTGGTGGCGACATTTGAAACTACGTATTTTTATTGCATTATTCGCGAGCGCATTGTCTCTTTAGCATATCTCCAAAGTTTCAGACACCTTCAATCCTAGGGGTCCGTGCTATGCCATTCACTCCTTTTATGCACCTTTCCTTGCCTCTCTCAAACTCATATTCCTCTCCTACAGGCATTCCTTTACCCATTCAATCCCTTTTTTCTTCGGTCTCCCATCTGGTTGATTTCCAGCACACTCACCACTATACATCCTCTTAACCAACTGACTATCATCCATCCTTTCCATATGACCAAACCATCACAATGTACTCTCGTTTATTCTCTCATTTACTCCTTCCTTCACACCACACAACTCCCTAATGCGTTCATTCCTCATTTTATCAATTCTCCTCACACCTAACACGCCCCTAAGATTGTCTTCCTGAACACTAAGTCCTTAGATTTACACCTCTTAATCCAGACTATAGTTTCAACTACTATATATTAACACAGGTAACAATATACCCTCCTGCAAAATTCACAACCACCAAGGATTTAATTACACCAGCCATCTTCCAACCATTCACAACTTTCCTACTACATTCTGCATTATCCGCTCCATTTTCATCCAACATATATCCTAAATATTTAATTAAAATATATTTATTCCAGTTGCTCACCATCTAACATGGCTTCATACCACAGACTCTCCTCACTCACTATCATCACCTTACTCTTATCTACATTCACTTTAAAACCCTTCCTTTTACACACCCTGCAAAACCAGTATACAATAATCTTACTCTTCAAATTCACCACACAAAACCAAGTCATCAGCGTACAATAAGCAAGACACCCTCCACTATCTTCCATTCTCCATCAGTCTAATTCCTTCCCCTAATACCCCTCCTTCTAATTCTTTAATTACCCCATCCATATACAAATTAAATAGCCAAGGAGACAACTCATACTTGCCTCACATCACTATTAATAATTCCATCCAACACACATCCTAAACATTTAAACTCGGATACTTGTTCCAGTTGCTCACCATCTAACATGACTTCATACCGCAGACTCTCCTCACTCACTACCATAACCTTACTCTTATCTACATTTACTTTCAAACTCCTCCTTTTACACACTGCCAAATCCATCTACCACAATCCTCTCAAAAATCTCTTCATATTCACCACACGAAATCAAATCATCCCACATACAGGAATCCCGGGCACCCTCCACTCTCTTTCCATTCTCCCATCATTATAATACCTTCCCCTGCCACCCCCCACCTCTAATTCTTTCATAAAACCATCCATATACAAATTAAATAACCAAGGCTTCACTCCGATATTAGTATTAAACCAATCACTTTTGACTCCATTTATTCTTACACACGCTTCACCATCG
>JABUQX010005546.1:2500-22500 GCA_015478945.1 Trachelipus rathkii | reverse complement strand
ATATAAAGATATATACTATATATCACACGCTTGTAAAATTGAATCGAAAGGCCCAGCACCTCGCACCGCACCGCACCAAATCTTCGCACGCGCACCGCAACCGCACTACACTGCCTCGCACCGCCCCGCCCCACACGCCACCGCACCGCACCGCACCGCACGCAACACACGCACACGCACCGCACCGCACCGCACTCGGTGCGTGTGCGAGCCCCCTAATGAATATATATATATATATATATATCATAATATATATATATATATAATATTATATATAAATATATAAATATTATATAATATATATAAGTATATATATATAAATATATATATATATATTATATATAAATAATAATATATATATATTATATATTATATATATATATATATATATATATATAGTATATATATATATATATATATATAATATATATATATAATATATATATATAATATAATTATATATCTCGAAATACTACACATACCTATGACAAAGTTTACTTGATAAATTGCACGCAATAAAACATTTCCAAAATTTAATAAATAAAACATTTATTCTTCTCTCTCTCTGCTCTCTTCTCTCTCTCTCACTCTCTCTCTCTCCTCCTCTCTCTCTCTTCCCTCTTCTCTCTTCTCTCATATGTATTTAAGAATATTATTATATATTATTATCTATATATCGTTTTTGTTCTACTATTTTATCTGTGTATTATTATATTCATTTAATATTTACCATATTATTATTAGTATATTATATAATTCATTATTATTATATATATTTATTATTGTTATATATTTTTTTTACTGTTATTTTATAATTATTATTATTATTATTATTATTATTATTATTATTATTATTATTATTATTATTATTATTATTATTATTATTATTATTATTATTATCTTCATCTAATTATTATTATATATATTATTAATTCTGATGCCACGGATCTAAATATTCCAACTAAAATGTAAGTAGGTATTTGTATCCCCTTGCATTAGGTAATTTGTGAATATCCACATGGAAAGAAAGTTATATCGCAAATTAAAAATTGTAAAATGAATAAAAAAAAAAATAAATAAAAAATTGCAATTTCAAAAAATTTCATAGTTGGAAAATTTGAATTTAATTTGAATATAATACTATTATATATACTATATATATATATACTAATACATTATATATATATAATAGGAGTTATAGACTAAGTAGTAGTGAGTAACCATTAGTATATATTACTATAACATATATATACGTAGAGCGGTATATGTATAAGGCCTTATATATATAGATACTGACGGCGATTATATATATTTCTACGGGTATATATACGTAGCTAGTACTATTCATTACGTCATACTAGATATATCACTACTAGCGTTGGAATAAAATATATACGTATATAGTACTAGAATACAATACACTATCATAATATAATAAATAATTATGGTATAAGTTTTATATATACCTATAATATTAATATTAATGTTACTTTCTATTTGTTTTTCTTACAAAACGATTGGATATGGTCAGTATTTCAGAGTCTCCTTCTATGCTTTGTATAAAGATTTTATAAATTAAAAGTAAATCAAAAATAAAGTCAGTCTTTCATATTATTTTGTTTTATTTAAAGTAATTATAATTATTTTCTTTAATTATTACAATTTAAAAAAGGAGGCCCGTGAGAATAATTTATTTACTATATAATTAATAAGTATTTAGTGAAATTTTGAATTAAAATTAATAAAATTCATGATTATAAGAATTAGAAAAAGATCGCTATTGACGTTAACAATACTATATATAGTGATATAGTAGACCGAAGGATAATATAGTCACGTGAGGTAGTAATACGACTAGATATATATCGGAGTATATATAATTTAATATAATATATATGTAACTAATTTACCGTCATGAATAACTAGATATGTACTACAAATAATACCGATAATAACTATATTATTACTAAGTACTCAATATAGATACTATTGTGCCGATAGTATATGGTAATTAAATATAGCTACTATATACTAAATATAGCATGTCGATAAAATATAAATTGACGCGATTGAAGATAAATATGATAAATTGGGCATAGAAGTATAAGAAGAGCTATAGTTACAATACAAATCAATAATCTTTATATAGACTACTGCGACTATCATAAGTAGTCTTGATAAGAATATAATATATTATTATACTTATATTTTAATATTGGAGATAGAATAATAATATTATTAATATACTATATTAATAATGCAACCAAATTATTTCTTATATATTTTAAATCGTTTTATATGTATGTACCTAAATAGAATTGTATATATTTACCCCTCTCCCATTACCGATTGCGAATTGAAATCTCATGGTAATAACGAAGAAGAACCCACTTAATATTCTGTCCCCCAAAACATCTTTCGAATCATAAAGCTATTCTCAGTTCCAAGTTAAAGCAGATTCAAGTCGCACATAACCGAATACACACAAGATGCCCAGATATCGATACTAAAATAATTTTAACCATGTTTGCCTCCAAAGAATCTTATATAGTCAAAAATAGTAAATAACAATACTGATACAGATGACAGTTGGATTCAAATGGATAAAGATCACATAAAGTTAAACTCATTGGCGGTAGCTTAATAGTATTTGCGAATTAATTATAAGAAAAGTTAGTGTAAAAGACGAAGAAAGAAAACATGATCATATTACAGCTAAACTAGATCTCCAAATTCATAAAATCGACAGATTAACTTTCTGCATAATACCAAATTTAAAAAGTAGCAATATAGATAAAAGATACTATACGAATAAATATACTAATACTTACAGATGAATAATATTAGTGATTACAGACATCTGTAAAATTTACATAATAGTACATGTACTCAACTATTTGTATAGTTATATTGAGATCTATATTTCAATCAGTCACATAACTCCTTAGGTAGACACACAAGTATCATAACATACTCAGTTAAGGTCGTTATTATCAAATCATGAGGAATAATTATTGAGAAGATTACTTATAGCGGCTAAATGAATACCAGCCTTACTTTAAGTATAATGTTAATCAACACTGATACTTACATAGGGATAATATAACTTACGAAATAAGTATAAATACCTATTACGTAATATGTAATTAAAATATAATATCATAATAGTCTATATATTATACGATTTTACAATGAGACAAATAATATGTATAATATAAACTTCATGTCTGACATTATTAAAGTTACTGAGAAGTTACTAAATAATCCACTTATTCCTACGTACAAATATACCATGAGTAAATTAGGAATTCAAATATGTATAACTATCCCTAGTTTTGAAAAATGATATAGATTGTAAGATTCACAGATATCTAGTATGATATTCTAGGTTGAATAACTCATATATAATATAAATGATCGCGGGTCATGGATATTTAATTACTCAAATTTTATAGAGTCATTGATATAAAATTATTTTAGATACTTTCAGGAGTGGAAAATATATATTAATAATATTAAAGTGTATCATTAACATACCTAAGTAAGTATATCTATACGTTATATGGCTGTTCACGTATATTATAATATAGTGGCATGGACGAATAGTATACTTAGGGACGCGATAAAGTAACGCATACAATTATACTAGACTTAAACTATGAACAATGTTATTATATATAAATAGCTAAGAGATTAATATAATGATATAACATTAACATAGTGCTCACAAAATAGTTGATATTTAGGGTTAAGTAAATATATTATAGTATATAATAATATTATTAAATTTATAGTATATAATAATTCTTCATTAATATTCTAATAAATAAATATTATAGAAAATCTCCTATTATATGCTAAGGGTATTAATATTTATTTGTAGTATACTTAAAATACATACATATTGTTGAAATCAAATATAGGAACTTATCAAATATTTTATAAAATAAGTCGAAGTAAAATGTCCATTAACCTCAAATAATTCTGTGGGAGTTATGGGTATTACAAATGGCGCGCAAAGATAAAGTAATGATCTGTCACGTCCATATTATTTGTAACAACGCATCAGCAGCAAACTATCGAAAAAGTACCCAGGCCGTCCACCCGCCGATATACTGAAATGGAAACAAAATTAATAGGTGAAGCCTAGAATCTCAGATTTTAGTCTGATAGTTATACGAAGATGCACATTCAATACTAGATTCAAAAAATGCGAACTTTTTTTGTAATGTCTTTTTCAAAATAAGATAAGTATGTTAAAAAATCATGTCAACAAAGCCTGAAATTAATCCCTGATTTCAAACTTCTCTAACTTCATTGGGCACGCGGTTAAAATACTATCCCATATATATTGAATTTTTTATGATTGTCTTTAACATGTGTAATGGAAACAGGGGTCTTACCGGAGGTACTACCTGGTTATTGTCGAAGAAAAAATTATTTCACCTCTCTCTCTCATCTCTCTCTCTCTCTCCCTCTCATCTCTCTCTCTAAGAGTTAATATAGATATATATGGAAATATATATATTATTGTATAATAATAGGTGGATGTAGCAAAGTAGCTTATAGAAGCTATAAGTAAATTAATACAGGATGTTAGAATGTAATTATAATAATCAATAAAACGAACTAGAAAAGAAAAGCAGGTTTACAAATAAGTAAGATAGAAGTCACAATATATACGATATTAAAAGTAAAAAAATAATAGAGTGATATATTTACATAATATAGTTAAATAGAAGTGAATAAAATAGAAGGAGGGGACAGGAAATAATAATAAATATAATAACATGCGTTAAATATGTTTGAGAAAGTTATAGAAGGTTATAATATTAAATATACTGTATCTAATTAGGTAAATATATATATATAAAGTACTAGGTATAAATGAATATAGGATACTATAATATTCACAAGTATAATTTACTTAAATAATAAATAGTATAGTAGTAGATTTTTAGCTTATATTTAAACAATAAAATACTAATAGAGTAATAGTATATATATATAGAAAATAGTATATATATTATATATTCGAAATCATCATATCTCTCTCCTGTAGATTATAATATATAGTATATATACAAGATAGTATGAGGGAGAGTTCAGCGTCTTGGGCTCTGTGGGGTTGAGGCGAGCATTTATTGTTCTCGCTCTCCAGGAACGCGGATTTCCCTTTCAAGATTATGGGTTCGGATCCTCATGTACGTGGCATATCGTGAAATTAACGACAGAAAAAAAATTCCTTCAATAGCAATAAATTTCGCAATATTTACGGCATGTTGCTGTGTATGCAGGGCTTAAACTATTGTGGGTAGAGTAGGGAGGAAATTGTAAAATCAAAGAAATCATGTGCACTAAATAATATATATTACATGTGTAGAAACCAGAGATACCAAGTGTAGGATGCAGTGGTGATATGATTCAAAATGAGCGTTCACATACGATAGAGCAATAACTGATCTAGATGTAGGTTATTGTGAATGATAGATGATGTAAAGTATATATTTGGATAATAGGGTGTATTATAAACAAGCTGATTATTGATATAAGTAGTATTATCTATATTAATTTATTCTCTATATAGGAATATATACGTATAGATTTGTGCTAAGGAGAGCCATTATCATAAATTAGTACCTAATACCCCTTTAATGATATAAGAAGTATGACTTTAACCAGAGGAATATAGGCAATATATGTATTAGTATGAGTATTTTTAATATATGGTTAATGATGTAGTTAGTAGCAAATATTAATAATATCTTAGGTTTTTAGGTTATCCTGAATATAAGCATATATATATATCGCGTGCTAGATGTAGACTAATAGAAGGTGATACTGATTATAGGGAATAAATTACCAAAAGGATATATCAGTAGTAGATGTAGTATTAAGAGGTGTATTAATTACATAATATACTATTAACAATATTGAATTAAAAAAATGATTGACGAATGAAAGAAATGAGAGAGAAAGCATAATTAATTTATGTTATTTATTAGGTTTGTTAATTAGATATGCAATATATTCGAAGGTCAGTTATTAATGACCAAATGATATATAAAGTGTTACTTGATAAATGCCAAACTACAATAAAAAACCATTTCTTAATAATTGTTCAATATATCAATATATTTATTGCTTTCATCTTCTCTATCACTACACCAACACCTCACTAAACAAACGCAATGGACACCACCTTGATACACACAACCTAACACACATCTTAGAAACAACCACAAATAGTACGCCTTCAAACCGATTTAGAACAAAGGTATTGTTGTTCATTGTGTGACTGCAAGTCTTTCAATAGAACTTGTATCATATAATCCATTATTCAATAACCTTACAATAAATAGGCCCGCTTGTGTCTACATTTAGAGGTAGAGTCGGTGTCCGTGAAAGGTAGTAATATAATATATAGTAGTTACGTAGGTATATATAGTATATATAGTCATATAGAGGGAAATTTCAGTTCTCTTGTGTACTCAACTCAGTCAGCTGAGTAGACTCGAGTATTCTTTAACATAATAAGATACAAAAGACTGAAGAATATAGTATAATAGTATCATATATTAGAAATATATAGGCGTAACTATACTAATAGGTATATTAGTATATATAGATATATAATATGGATACTATGGTATGGGTATATATATTTCACTGCGAAGGTTTAATGTACGCACCGTATATACAGGCAGAGAGATACATGTTATACTAAATGAATAAAATAGTATATATAATAATAGCTATAGGTAGGTATATTATAGACAGCTATGGGGTAGTTAAATATATAATTACTATAGTAAGGTATATATAATATATATCTATATAGTAATATATACGTTAGTATATAATATAATTATAGAGGGTATATATATAATTAGTATTATATTATTGAATTATATAGATGATATAGAACAATATCCTTCACAGTAATTTGTGATGTAGGGCGAATATATATCAGATATAAAATAAAAAGTTAAAAGATAATAAATAGTAATTAAATATTATGTAAT
The DNA here is from genome assembly GCA_015478945.1 of Trachelipus rathkii. Taxonomy (NCBI): domain Eukaryota; kingdom Metazoa; phylum Arthropoda; class Malacostraca; order Isopoda; family Trachelipodidae; genus Trachelipus; species Trachelipus rathkii. The sequence goes on along the minus strand of JABUQX010005546.1, from coordinate 15,475 downwards.
ATTATTTATATAAGATAATATATTAATATAGACAGATGTTATGAGGTATGAATATATAAATGTTAAGTTTAGATATTGGAGTTATGAGTACTAAAATATAATTGCTTGTATGCACATAAATCCTGTTAGTAGTGTAAAATATAAAATACTAATGATTAGTGAATAGTACATAGGATAGATCAACGGGCATAGAATATGTTTAACATAGCGTTGATTAATATGTCATTTACAGGTGAAAATACTCATATGAGGTCAGGGAATAAAGATAGATTATAACTATAATTTATTACTATGAGCATAGTAGTTAACCAATGTTTAATATAGGTATTTCTAAGATAATAGACTAGCAATTCATTAATTAGTAGGTACGAGTATTAGTATGAGATATATTTGTGAGGGAGAAAAAAATATATTATATATAGAATATATATAGAAATGAATAGGTAAAATTGAACGGGGTTGTGTTGGGTGTAGGAAGAAAAATATATAAATAGTATACATTATACTATATATATTATAATATTTTGGTAGAAAGTTTATCAAAGTTGAATATTTTTCTTTTTCAAATATTTGATTATGGGAATTTTTATTTATTATAATAATAATCAATAATCAGTTGAATACATGATAAGATATAATAATAATAATAACTCACATAATAGTTAATAGTAAAGAGTAATCATAAATAAATAGATCGAATGGTGAAATAATTAGACAATAACGAATAGACAATAATTAATATAATTAATAAATAACTAATAATAAGTAATAATAATTAATCAATAATGAATGAATGAATAAAATAATAAAAATAGATAATAACAATAAAAATTATCCATAAGTAAGAATGATTAATGCAAATAATAATAATACAAAAAAATAATAGAATAAAATCGATAATAAGTAATCAATAAGAATAAATTAAGGATAATAAAGATAGACCTAATGAAATTAATAGTAATATGAAATTGCATTAATAAAAATAGGATCATAAGAATAAATTATACTCGATATTCTTGGTTATTTGTGATTATAGAGAATAGTTTATTAAAATTACTAATATTAATATATAGTTATTAATAAATAATAATAATATATAGATAAGTGAATAATTAAATAATAATAGATATATAAATAATAAGTATATAAATGTCAATAATAATTAATAAATAATAACTAATACATAATGAAGTAAATTTCACACGAAGATATGTGGTGCCATTATTATGTGAAAAAGAAAAAAAGTTTCAACTCTAGCATATCAAATGTGCGAATTACGATTGTCATATGCAACATCTGAAGTTAGCAACGTCCGTTTTCACATGCCATTAATTTCTATTACAATTGATATTTGAGATGAGTGAATATATTCTTATCCCTTCAAAATATGTATTAATACACAATCTGCTCTACATATTATGTCTCTGTAATTAATCAGCATTAACACAGCTGTGTTAAATCTATGGTTGATAGATATTATATATTAGGTTTGCTGGATATGAATTTAATCTGGTGAGATGGAATAATATAAAATTAAAATAACTAATAATAATAATAATAGATTTAATTATAATAATAACCAATAAAACAATTAACAATCATATAAAATATAATGTATATAAATAAATAATAATAAATAGATAAATACATAATAGATAATAATAATACATAATAGCATAATAGATAATAATATGAAAATATATATAAGAATAATAATAATAATATAATAAAATATAATATATAAATAATAAATATAATTATGATAATTATAAGTAATATTATAATATAATAAAAGAATAAAGAAATGCATAATAGTAATAATAATAATTAATAATAATAATGAATCAATAAATAAAAATCCCAGTAAATCAATAATAATGATATATATAATAATAGTGAAATAAACAAAATAATACATTTTTTATATATATTAAATTTTAATAATTTATAAGATTAATTTCTTCCACTGAGGTGGTTCTGAACTACGTATATGTAACGTTTATGAAACTGTTTTTATACTAACCCCAACTAATGATCTATGGTGATTAAAAGTATTATATAGTAGTGTATATAAGTATATGAGTAGATGTAATATGTATTAGACAGATTATAATGTGAGTATATTAGTAGGAGGAGTGATATAGAGGTAGTATGAATGGTACTATATGTATATTGAAGGAAAATTGTATATATGATTATTGATATGATAGTTATTGATAGGGTAGTTAGTATATAGGAGTATTAGGGAGTTATATATATCTATTATATATAATAATATATGATATATATATAATTTATAATCATATATAATATATATATATTGTATATATATATATATATAATGTAGGTAAGGTCCAGTAGATATATATAGAAATAAATATAATTATAATATAAAATAATAATAATAAATTAATATAATTAAATAACATTATTATAATAAATAATAATAAATTATAAATAATAATAATATTTAATAATTAATAATAAGAATAAATTACAATAATAATAATAAGTAATAATAAAATATAGAATAATAATATATACAGAGACAATATGATATATGATATATATATATTATAAACTATTATAATTATATATATAATTTAAATATTATAATATATCATAATTATATATTATTATAATTAAATTATATATAAATAATATATAAATATATTATTATATATAGTATTATATTAAATTATATAATATTATACTATTAATTTAATAATTAAAGTAATTAATTAATATTATATATTAGTAGTATAAATTGATTAATTTTAATATTATTAAATATATATAATATTTAATATTAATATAAAATATATATGTAATTAAATATAGATATATTATATTAATATTAATTATAATAGTAACAATAAGAATGAATTAAGAAATATTTATTATATAGATATATATTTAATTAAGTATATATAAGTATATATATAATATTATATAATATATATAATCATATTTATATATAATATACTATATATTATTATAATATTATAATATAATATTATTTAATAATATTAGATATATATATTATATAATATTATTATATAAGTATATAATTATAATATATTAATAAACTTATTCTCCAATAAATCCGCTATATAAGGTTAAAATTTTATAGTTTTGACCAATATAGTATATTATCATAATTTTAATGACTGGATAGATAATACAAATAATTATAGTATATATATATATTAGTATTATATCAGCCTAAGTTATGTACTCAAATCCTTAGGTAACGGACATAATATTCTCAAAATATTGTATAATATAATTATATTATGATTCTCAAATATTAATATAGTATATAATTGTAAACTGGTTGAATATTATAGGAGTCAAATGGCATGTGAATAGTAGAAATTCTCTGAATATCTTGAGTATAAGAGTGACTATTACATTTATTGTAATATTGTATCTTATTTTTCTTATGCAATCAGTACTCAGAAAAGTTTGTATATGATATATTTACATTATATATAAAATATTTACTTAATATTATTGTAAATGAGCTTTTACCATCAGTGTTAAGGTTCAGATTGCTCGTTTTAATCTTGAAAGATTTATTTAACTAATTTCGCTTGCCACGCTTAGAATCTCGCTCTTATACTCATCACTTTTTAGTACTATAATCTGATATTGGTGTAGTAATTGCGGTATATGTGTCAAATATATCAGCCCTTTTCTTTGCGTAACATATTTTGCTTTGTTCATGCATCAATCCAACTAATAATGAATGCTTCGTCATCTCATTTCATAAATGAAGTCTTTGGCAATTTCGCAGAGGCTATATTTACATGATATCTTATATTTTTAGAATTACCTTGTTTTCTTCTCATTCGTGTCTCTTATCCTCCTCTTCATCTCTTCTGCTCTTCTCTCTATCTTCTCTCTCTCAGTCTCTCTCTCTGTCTGTCTCTCTCCTCTCTCTCTATCTTCTTCTCTCCTCTCTCCTCCTCTCTCTCTCTCTCTCTCTCTCTCATCTCTCTTCTCTCTCTTCTTCTCTCTCTCAACAGATTTGACGTGTTGGTTAGCAATATTAATCATTTAAACGAAATTTCCATTAATATTTTTGCTGAAATCAAAAGCCATAATGAATATATAATGACTAAGAATAATAATCAATAATAATCAATACATAATAATATAATAATAAAAATAATAATAATAATAAAAGGCGGAAACATTACATGAAGTAAAATAATAATAATAATAATAAAATAATAATAATTAATATATTAATAATAATAATAATAATCACAATAAGTTTTAGAAAAGTCTTGCAAAAAAATCATAATAAGATCAAATTTTTGAATGATAACTCTCTAATGGGAATTATTAACTGTATTAATGATATTTATTATTGTATGATTATTATTATTATTTTATTATTATTAATTGTATGGTATCATTATTATTATATTATATATTTTGATTATATATTATTATTATTATTCATTAGTTATTATTGATTATATTAACTATTTATTATTATTATTGATATGTTAGAATCTTTATTATTATATTAGTTATTATATATTTATGATTGATATTATTGCCGGCAAACTTAATTTTCCATTTGATTATATTGATAATTTATTATTACTTTATTTAATTTTATGTCTGTATTATTCTATTTTTGAATTTTATTGTTATTTTTTATTTTCGCTACTTTTTTATTATTATTTATTATATTTAAAGATCTTTTAAACGATTTTTTGTAGGAATAGAGTATCTATCATATGTATCGATATTGGAGTACGATATTATAATTGATATATCGTTCTATAACAATTGAGATACTATAAAAGGTTACTAAATATATAATGCATAGTATATTATATCATATATATATAATATAATAATATATTTTATATATTATATATATTAAATAATATTATATATTAAATATAATATTTAAGATATTATATATATAGACAATCACGGGCATATACCAATATAATAGTATATATATATAGTAAATGGCGTATATGTAGTATACCCTCATAGAGTATTAATACAGCACCAGCAGGATTTTTGAGGGAGTCAAAACCCGCGCTGAATAAGAAATTAACCATATCATATCACTTTTAAAGATGCCTGCACAATATATATAAATTTTAAAATCTAAAAAAAGTTAATAAAAATAATACATATAATAATCAAAGCATATCTTCAAAAATATATTTTAATAGAAATGAGAAACATTATTTGAAAGTCTGAAGAATACTTTTTCAGCTGCAGATTCTTGCGCGAGAGACAAATAAAATGAGAAATCTTGGAGGGCGCATATCTACTAAGATCTAGATTAAAGAACAACTAATAGAACATGGACTTCCTGAATTGCCTGGTTCCACAGTATAAAATTATGGGCATGCCCAGTAGCAGTGAGAAGAAGTTTTGGTGCGCCTTTTGGGGAGTTGATCTGCCTGAAGATGTTGCCAGCGGGCAATTTACTTCTAATGCATTGATAATTCACCATGTACATGTTAAAGACTCAGAATTATTAAGAACTTTCATATGACACACAGGCGCCAATAACTCGGGCACTTATGCTTCAAGCGTCAAGGTATTGTTTGCAATTGACTTTTTGAAATAGAAAAAAAATCAACAAAAGAGTAACGCGTTCATGGAGTGGAGAAACTCTTCTGATTTTCGGGATTATTTTGCTGCCCACAGACAGGTTGCGACTGTACGCAGCTTCAGGCCGAACGGTTGTTCAGGTTTTTTTAATTTTTGGTTGTTAAAGGACTCATGTCATGCACACTTTTTATATGTTTTTTGAGTTCGCGACCAAGAGAACTTAAACCTCCCGGAAAGCTCTCAAATATTTGAAATCGTATAATCCAGGATGGATATTTGATTACTAGACATTAATTATGACTATCACAGCTTTATTCTGCCTTTCCTGTGCCATTATAGTAAATGTATTGCCCAAAGTCTTTCATCTAGAAACATCAAGTTGACTCTTTCAAATCAGATTAAAACTTGAGGTGAATTTCTAATCTAAAATTATTTTTCGCACAAATATTTTACATTTGACATTCTTCACTACATGTGTTATCGCTTTTTTACATACCATGTCTAACCAAACACTTTCTGTACTTACGTTCAATTCGTCTACTGAATATATAGATAAACATCTATAGTCAATATACGACACTCTAACTGTACGCGTAAAGATTGCACACCATGGCTAATAAGCGAATATATACGTTAATAGATCGTCAATTTTACCGTTCCTTTCCCAATGTTTACTTATGATATGTTTAACATCCTCCATGATTAACGAGTAAGTGATATTATCAGTGGTAAAACACCATATATCCATCTCTTTTACAACTTATTCATGCTGAGCAAATACTACTCTATAGTACACAAACTTTCAGACTATGAATATTATATATACACATTTCTACCAAGGATGTAAATTTAGCACGATTCACTAAGTTCTTGCCATTACCTGCCTAAGGATTTTAGCATCAATATCTCTACCCTACATAAACCACACTCTGATCTTAACAGAATAATACCCATTTTATCTGTTTACGACCTCTAGACAAAATGAGTATATATCTCTCAAAAGAATATTATTATCTCAATCAATTTCTAGTGTCAGTTTCCAGTGTAGCCATGTTCTTAGCTCAGTCTCAGTCCGGGTTTAGTTTTATTAAAAGCTCACTTTTAGTCCTGGTTTAGCCTTGTTGAAAGCTGACTCTCAATCAAGGTTTATTCTAATTCCTAGCTTAATCTTTTTCAAACCAAATCTTATTCTATCTCACTTTTAGTCCAAGTTTAGTCTTATAGTTTTTTCACCTTAGTCCAAGTTTAGCCTAATTCTAAGACAACCTTAGTTTAAATTGTCTTATTCTAAGCCTCACCTTAATCCAAGTTTAGTCTTATATCAGGCTTATTTTTGTCTAAATTAAGTTTTAGTTCAAGCTTACTTTTAGTTCAAGTTTAGTAAAACTTGGTTCCCATTTTAAAATAAATTCCTTTCCATCAAATATTTAATTTATTCCACTGCAATTTTGCAAAAGAAATTAAAACGTTTTGAAAATTATTAAAATTAATTTAAACTACTTAAATTTATTAGATTTGGGAGCGACCATCAATACTAAATGACTAATGCGCACTTTTGTTATCGAGAAAAAGAAGTTTAATCTTCTGCATCGAAATAAAGACGCGAAAAAGAATTATTTCACGTTAGAGAATTCGGAGAAAAGATTTAAACTTGTTTCAAAGAAAAAGGTACAAGTTAGAACTCAATTGCTGACAGATGTAAATCGCAATCGCACGAGCTTTACCATTTCCTTGAATCAACTCGCTTGAAATATATGACCTTTAAATTTTAAAGAGGATAGAAGAACTCATGAACTCATGCTATTAAAGAAATCGAACGAATGATGAAAGAAAATAAATGCTTTTAAATTTAAATGTTATTCAGAATGAAGGACTGATATTTCTCGTAGCCACACATATAAGACACATCTCCTCACACACATCCTAAACACACACACACCACATACAACACACACACAACACACACACAACACACACACACACACACACACACACACACTTTTCTACACTCATCAAAATATTTTTTAAAAAGATTTTCTTCAATCTCATAAAATAGTCAAAAGAATTCTAAGTAATTAAAAAGAGAAAAAAATCCAAAAAGACGGTTATCAAGCAGGGCAAGTTCCGAAATTAATTAAATCCTGTGTCTATTTTGCCCCAAGCTAAACCGCCTTAAGTTGATTAAAACACGTATACAAGATATCTTTTCACTTTTTACATTGTTTGTCTGTTTTTTTTTTTCTTCTTTCAATCTGAAAGTTTGCCAGATACTTTCAACACAAACAAACAAACATTAAATCAAGCAAAAACAACAAACCATATGCATTACACAATACAAAACACATGCATACACACATAAACACATACACAATATACACCAACAATATTATATAATATATTATTATATATATAATATATATATATAATATATATATAGTATATAATATATATTATATATAATATATATATATATATATATATATTATAATATATTATCATATACTTACTTTTTTTCAATTCCCATTTGGACAGTTACAGATGATTTCGGTAAAATAATTTTTTTCATCGACAATTATCCAATGCTTTTTCCGTTACTTATTTTGCGATTTCGAGATTTGTGTATGATTTCGAAGTCCTCACTAAATTCTGTAAAACTTTTATGATATTCAGATAATGTTCGACAGACGGTATTTAACAATACACCATCCGGTAATGCAGAAATTTTTATTACGGCAAATCGTTCATACTGTCTGTAAGCCACAACTAACGACAAAGCAGAATTCTTTTTCCGCAACGTTACATATTTCGTCAATCGAATTCTCTTTATTTGACAATTTTACCAATGGTATTAGCAATGAAAATTGGTATTTTTATTTGTTAACATTTTTGTTCTCATTTCAATAAACATTAACTACATTATAAAGAAAATTGAATTAGTAAATTGCACCGTATTATTAAGCTATACAATAGTGTAATTCAGCGATCTCTAAACACTACGACCCACGGATAGAATTCACTAGTCTTAATTTTAAGACAATTTTGATGAAATTAAACACTCAATTAAACACACTGTAAGAAACATAGCCAACAAAAACACTAGTCGCACTATATTTCGCATTTCAGATCGCCCTTGTCGCTCCAAATTCAAACTTTGATATGATGACCTACCTAGGTCTTGGCCTAGGTAGGTCATCCTACCAAATTTGGTATGATGAGTTTACTAGGTCTTGGCCCTTGGACTTAGTGGAAGGGTTCACAATGTGGCCACTTAGCTAAAAGTTTGGAGACCCTGACTGGTGTAATTAATCATTTATCTAGTTATTTATTTAACTATTTTATTCCTATTTATCATTTATGTGAAGTGTTGTTCGGCGGCGTAACGAATTTTTTATTTAAAACAGTCGAAGTAATTTCATTTTCTGAGAAATGTTCCCTCATTGTTAGGAGGTTCACTCTTTTCTCTCGGCCATTATACCACAACGAAATTGTTCTGGGATATTTTACCTAATCAAGTTGATAAAAAATATGAAAAGAGAAAACCAAGCATAGTGCCACTACAGGTCACCGACCATCAAAATTGCAATTATGAAAGCTTTCTCATCTTTATCAAAAATGGAATTTATTCTCATCATCAGATGGAACAAATTTTTATGTAACAGTTACAGTTTACTCCTCTTACATGAACTAGTGAACAACTGAGAGGTTTTTATTACTGAAAGAAACGATTACAATGACTTCTCGCTCGCAGGCGTGTTAAGCATTTGTATTTATCTGCTGCATTTATATGTGGTACTACTATCAGTGTAGTACCGGTGCTTTACACTTGTATGTACTATTTTTTGCTTATATTAACCGTATGTTTATTTAATGATATATTTTTTATGTCTTCTCGGAGAGCAAATGCCAAAAGCTTGCAATTAATCTCAGGCTGTAAAACCAGTGAAAAAGTAAGGTTAACATTCCTGTACCATTGTATATACCCCTGATTTTTGAAGGATGTGCAAGTTAAAGGAAATCAGAAAAATAATAGAGAAAAATGTGATCAAACTTAAGTATGGAACATGTAAAAATTGAGCGCTACCGTTAGTCTGGGGTGAGAAGATATGAACAGAGAAAAGATTTGAAATGTAACATGTAGAAGATGAAAGCGCGAACTATCCTCAAAGGAAAAGATATACAACTATAAAGTTTCTCTCTCTCTCTCTCTTTCTCTTTCTTTTTTCTCTCTCTATCTATCTATCTATATAGCCCTCTCTCTCTTTCTTTCTTCTTTTTTCTCTCTCCTTGACTATCTATCTATCTATTATCTACTATCTATTATCACTTAATTCCTAAATTTTCTAAAAAAAATCATAACAACAATACGTAATTTTTCATATTTTTTTTCATATCTATCTATCTATCTATCTATCTATTAATCATTATTTATATCTATCTATTTCTATCTATCTATCTCTCTCTCTCTCTCTCTCTCTCTCTCTCTTCTTCTCTCTCTCTCTCCAATCTGTAAAAGAAAAAATATAAGGAGAGTGATGCACAGTTCTACGGCAAGAATAGATAAAGAGCTTTGGGTAGAGTAGGAGAGGTTTGAAAAGTCAAAAAGCCTAGAGCATCTTTTCAACGACAAGTTTCGTAAGAAAAAATATCAAATTGTGTTGTAAAGTATACTCAATACAGATGATTATACCCTATAAAGGAGCTAAATAGGAAAAACAATGGGGTGACGTGAGAGACATTCTATTTAGGTCTCCGTAGAATATCCAATCATTTTCGATGTTTTTTTTAATTGAAATAATAATGAGATCCTTCCATAAAAGTCAAGAAAATATAGAAAAACTGATATTTCAGGACAGCGAAATATGAGTTTGGTATATTTCGAAGGTGTATATATTGTGTGGAGATTGTTGAGTGAAAGATGAAGAATCTGATTTTTAAGGTTTTGAAAATCAACCATTTTTATCCTTCCCTGATAGAAATATGAGAAGTCAAGAGCAAGTATCTCAACCACTTGAATAATTTCAAATGGTTGACATTTTCAAAAATCAGAGGAAGTAATGAGTGTGGAGTCGTCATACAAGGAAATGCCATAGATGATTGAAGTAAACATAGAGAAAGTTATTAATGTAAAGTGAAGAGTGAGGATATGACAGGACATAAGAACACCACCATAATGTTTTAAAATATGAACAATGGTCAATGACAACATTTGACTAAAGAGTGACCGTAGTAAACAAAGAGAAGGCACAAAGAGACGATCGACGATACGAATATAAAGCTTAGAAATGAAGCTTTTAAAGCTTCGTTCGAAGAATTTCGATATGCCTACACCAAAAGTTGAATGATTCACCTCAGTGCGTATTTAGGGGGGGCGGGGTCCATGGCCCCCCCAAATTTTCTAGACACTAAAAATTTATAAGTATCATTAATAGAATATATAAATTGCAGAAAGTTAAATTAATTTTATATAATTTCGTCGCTGTCAGGAACAATCTCCGTAAGTTCTTATTAAAAACTAACTTGAAACCATCATGAGAAAATGCAACATTAGAATTTCAGACTGATTTTGGAGTAATTTATATTAATTGAAACTGAAGAATAGACAATATTGCTGTACCAAGATTTAACAATTTCAAAAAATACAGACCCAAAATTCCTACTCTCCGCTTTTATCGCAATGCCATTTTTAATTACCATTTTTGGATTCAATTTAATATCAGGCTTAAGGAGAGGTTTTTAAAGTGTCTTGCATTGTAATACGACGGGTGTAAGTGTCCAGTATAAGAAGATAAAAGATTGTAATATTTTACAAGGGATCTCAAAGCCCATATGAAGATTTAGTAAAAGCAGAAATGGGTTAGGAAGTTGAAAGCATCAAGCCACAGTTCGCCAAAAAAAAAACCACAATAGATGCGGACTAGTTCTTGTTTCGCAGTCACAATTCACATATATTTACATCTTGTTTGCAAATACTGGCAATTTTACCAGTTTAAGCCATTCAGTGAGAAGCTTTTCAATATTAAGACTTCTAAAACCACTTGAGAAATAAATATGGAGATGAAGATTTATTTGAATTGCCCTCCTCTACATTAATTCGAAATTATTGAACAAAAATAGAAGAAGTTACGGGACTTCGCTTACTATTCATATCAGGCGATAAATTTAACAATTTAGTAAGATGATTTTAGTAATTCATTTAAAATCTTCAATTTTTTATATGAATAATATTTTTTACTTCACTTATATATATAATATATATATTATAATAATATATATATATATATATAATATTATATATAAATATATATATATATATATATATATATATATCTATATATATTATAATATATATATTATATATACTATATAAATATATAATATATAATATATATTATATATATAATATATATATATATATTATATTATTAATATAGATATATATATATATATTATAAGAATAATTATTTGTTGGCCCCCCGAAAAAAAAATTCGGTACGCCACTGATTCAACCTAATGCTTAAGAGCGGAAGACCAACAGTCGTAGAGCAAGGAAAAGATCACCAGTTAGGGTGTTTCTTCGGATGCCATACAGAGTCTGGGATAGATTAAAAGAATCGAGGTTTTCCAAATTTCTATATAGGTTAGATAGTTAGTATTGATAGTTCGAAAACTTGAAAGAACAGAGTTAAAGCGATAGGGCGCAGTCAAAGAGTTGAGAATGAGTACACCCTTTTTCGGCAAACGGCTTCTAAATTGAGAGCACATCGAGGATGTGAAGGCCGAAGCTTAACCCTATGATATTGATCACTGTGTTAAATCAAAGGAAAAGTCTTTTGAGATTTTAAGGAAATAGGAGATGGTAAGTATCGAGAGAACATATGAATGTACCTTCGCACTGGAGGAACATTACCAGAAAGGTTAAGACGGATGTTTATTTAGATACGCGGAGACGTCAGTAAACACAAACCTTCACAAAGGCTTATATATATTTAAAAAAAAAAAAACATAATAGGAAAGAAATGTTAGACTAAATATCTAAATAAATGATTCTATTTGCACTATCGATTCTTTGTATTACATTTGATGTTTGGGTAAATTTATTTTCTTTTTATAATGTAATGAATGTTTACTGTAACAATTAAGAATAAATTATATACAAATAGATAATTTAGTATAAGATAAGATTGATCAAATTAGCGAGTCCAATGACGAATAAATAAAACGTTTGTTGAAAAGAATATCAACTTTGTCGGTTTAGTTATAAAATTACCATAAAAAGTAACATTGATTAACTATAATTCTGCATTGCCGATTTGTTTTGTTAAATACAATCTGTCTGAACATTGTGAATATCCAAATTCTTTTACCGACTTTTGTGAC
>JABUQX010005545.1:10000-22953 GCA_015478945.1 Trachelipus rathkii | reverse complement strand
AAGTGTCTTAATAATTAATTTTAGTGTGTTTAACGTAGTAGGTTATTGTGGGGGATCTGTTAAGAGTATTTGGTTATGTTCATCAGTTAAATCATTTAGTTTTAAAAGAGTCTATCAAACAATACAAAATAATAAATACACTATAATAATACGAATATAATAATAACTTAAATTTAAATATAAAATCATAAATTTATTAGCATTTTCTTATTTTTAGACAAATAATATTTTTCTTCAATAAAATATAATTTTAATAAGTAATTTAATAAGTGATATACCATAAAATAGATATATTACACTAAGCTATATTGTCTAGATTTTAAGTATCAAATCAACAAATGATTATAGTAAGGAAAAGCATTGGATACAACAGGTAATAAAATCAATTTTCCCTATATCACTATAAGTCGTCCCAAAAAAGATTTTTGGAACAATAGAAATGAAACATCGTTACCGCCTCTCTATCTCATGTGTAAACTAAGTACTTTTTTGGGAACAAAGTAATACTCTTATCTTCCTCTTTCTCACTCTATTAGTGTCCTTTTAATAGAAGTATTTAGCGGTGCAACTGAGAGAGTAAATAAATCTCGATGTCACACACAGCACTTGCTTCTCAGAAGTTCACAATAGATATATACTCTCAATTTAGAGATGCTAACAGGCTCAGAATATATTGAGTTAACATCTCCTCTGAAATTTTCATTTTGCTGGCCCGTCGCACCTGGCATATGCAAAGTATTCATATATATACGTTCTCTGATTGGTTTACCCTTGAGCGTAACATAAGATTACGTAAATATGTTTAGATAGTGCCTGAGTAGAGAGAAATTTCTATCTACTACAAAGTTCTAGTTGTGATCCATAGGAGTGCAAAAAGTGATCGCAACGCGTTATGAGGTTGAGTTGTGAGATCTACTGTTGGAATAATAAATAATAGTAATAATAATAATAATTAAATAATAATAATATAATCATATATATATAATAATAATATATAAAATAATAATATTTTATGTTAGAGGTTGTGTCTATGTAATAAGATTGAGATTATGCAAGCTGAGACTTCTGCTGGTGAATAGTTGAAACTTCTAAATTTTAGTTACCTTGTTAATAAATGCTGTATGTCAGTTAAAAAATAGATGAAATCATTTCATATTTTGTTAGTTTTTCAATATTACAATGTTTAATGTAAATAATTTAACATTAAATATTTATGTGAGATATATGTTTGAAAAAGTTGTAATATATATTTTCAATTTAACTTGAATATAACGTTTGATATATTAACATCAACAACGAAACTAACAACAAATCAACAATCAAACAACAACATATATAAAAACAACAATACAAACAACAAACAACAAATGTAACAAATGCAACATTTCCACAACAACAACAAATCAACATCAACAACTGCAACAAAATGCAAGCAACAAACGCACGACATTCAGCATATATTCGTTTTTCACTGCATAAAGAATTTTATTTTTATGGTATATAATGATACAAAATATGTACATGATCTAATAGTTAAAAGTAGATGGGTCATTGGTGGTATTGAGAGATATTCTGGAAAAATTTTTCTTGGTTCAAAAAATTTATAAAGTTCAGAAAAGGTTAAGTTAGGTTTTTTCAAGAAATTTTTAGTGGCATTAAGCCTCTGGAATATTCCAGAAGCTGCCACTAAAGAATTTTCTTAAAAAATTTAACTTAATACTTCACTTTTCTGAACTTAGAAATTTTTTTGAACTTAAAACTTAGAAATTTTTTTTCTGGAAATAATGTGAAATACTTTGCTATATCCTTACCATATATATATATAATATATATATATATATATTATATATTCTATATATATATATATATATATATATATATATATATATGATATATATATATAATATATATATATATATAAAAAGATATAAATATAAATATAATATATATATATATATATATATATAGGTCAGCTTTTAGATTATCCGTCATATGTTAAAAACTATTAATGCTACAGTAAACCGGATACATTGCTGGAATGCTGGTCCAAAGTTTGCCCTGGAAATGTAAAAAAAAAAAAAAAAAAAAAAAAAAAAAAAAAAAAAAAAAAAAAAAAAAATTATATCTCAAAAACTACAATAGCTAAAGCGAAAAGGAATACATTTTTGGAATCCTGGTAAAATTTCACATAAGAAAATGTAAAAATAATAATAATAATAAAAAAATTATTGTTAAAATTAAAGTAATATGATTAGAAGGCCTTTTTAGAGACCTTTTATTGGTTTCTCGATAAAATAAATAGACTTTCTATTAAATTTTGCTTTTTTTTTTTTACTAAAGAATACCACAAGGGTATACGCACCGATGGCAGGAGTCGGGGTCTTCGGCTCCGGGAACTACGGGGTAGGACTAATTCCCCCCCTCCGGGGAGGGTCTCCGGAACCCCCGCTCTTTGGTATTTGGGTGTCGCGGGGGTTCCTCCGCCCCTCCCCTACGGGGTATGGAAAACGTCCCCCCCTATGTTCCCCGTCGGCTCGAGCCCCCTAGGGTGGTTTGATTACTGATTTACTGCTTTACTGTTTTAGGGTATGTAAAAATGCAAAAGTTCCTCCTTCTTTAAGCTTACCTCATATTCTTATTCAAAAACGATAAATTTTTCTGGGATGCTAGACTTCGAGACACGCAACACACTTTATTGTTTAAAGCCAAGGAGACAAACAAGAGACATAAAATTTTTAAAATTAAGTGATTATAGAGATTAATTTAGTTTTATATACTATAGAGGTAGATAAGCACATATATTATACAATAGATCAAATGTACTCTATCAAAAAAGTAATTGCAGTACCGTTATTCTCAAAGTTGTAAGGTATACATAGGAGGGCTAGTTTTATGATTAATCAACTGATTACTGATTTACTGCTTTACTGATTTGACTGCTTTACTGATTTACTGCTTTTAGGGTATGTAAAAATGCAAAAAAATTTAAGTTATAAACATAAAAAGAATAAACTTTTTAGTTAATTTAAAATGTTTTTATTTAATTATATATATCTCAATTTTAAAACCAAATATATATAACACAAAGTTTTGTGATGGATGTGTGTATATTTTACAAACGGTATAGACTGGGAATCACAATAATGATAATTACCTTATGACGGGCGGAGATAAAGCTGATGTAGGTGAGTATGGCTTGTGTTATGTGAGATATTTCTTTGTATTTTAATTTGTATTTTATTTTTTGATTTTTTATTTCTTTTTTGCTTTATGAGTTATTGTCATATATATCTATATTACAATTTAATAAAATAAAATGACTGATATTTCGACTCAAAGATCAGAGGCATAAAGATATCTAATGGAAGCACTCTCACGGCAGGATATAGCGCTACGGATGATGCATAGTGGTGACTGGATTTGGTAGTTTCCGGGTTTTACTGGGAGTATAACTGAATTACATGATAATTAAGTGTATGTTATGAAGATACACCTTAATGACGCATAAGCGATTAAATTTTAATGAATAATAGATGACTTTGGGGAAATCAAAGATACAATAGATCAATATAGATCTATATAGGAAGAGCAAGGAGGGGGTACAGTTACGAATAACTGTAAGTTATATCTGATTTACTGTCTATTAGAGTATTGACAAACATACAATCATTTATTAATACAATAAATAATATGACTTGACTCAATAGATCAATATAGATCTATAAGATCATTAGGAAGTAGCAGATGAGTACGAGCAGTTTGATGATATTACTTGATAATTTCTGATTTTACTATTATCCTTTAGGGTTATGATAAAATAATGCTCACAAATTTTTGGTAATTATCAATATAAGCTGAATAATTTTAATAAAATTTTAAAAAGAAAAGAAATAAAATTGATAATAAAGTATAGTAAGTAAAAGTTTATGAATAATGAAAGCTTTATAAAAACATAAAGAATAAATATAATAAATTATGAAACTTTATAAAATAAATAGCAAACAATATTTAATTTTAGAGTTGGCGATTATAAACAAGAAAATGGAAAGGAGTATTTTGAAAAATGAGGACCAATGATCGGAATTTGACTTGTTGGGGTGGCTGAAAGTCGAAGTTTACAAACTTCACGACGCCAAAGATTTGCAGTTTGGAGCTGTCCTAGTATACCTAGGTGCATGTATCAAACTTCTGTACTTCTACTCTGTTTTAACGTTTGCTAAATTTTAATATCTACTTTACCTCCTTCCTCCTTTCACTTACACATCTTCTCATTATGCACTCCGTGCATTTAAACTTCTTTTATTTCTCAGTTAGGTTATATACGACCTACCCTCCGGAGGGTTCCCAAACTCACCATTCTTATACCTTATCACTTTCATCGTTCGCTTCACCTTCTTCCTCAATTCCATCTTCATTCCTCCTTCCTGCGAGCTTTCTTTCCGTCAACTCAAGGTTTTATTTTCACTTCTTTACTTTATATTTCATATTTTGGAATCAACCTACTCCTGCGAGGGGATCCTAAGACTCCAAGCTTATCCGATCAAATCCTATTCTCATCTTCCTATAACATTATGACAAAATTTCATCCTTCCATATATGATCCTTCTAATCTGGAAGGAACCAGCCAACTATACGCTATCTCTCAGAAGGGTGCAATCATCATCGGAACCTCGAATTCCCGGCAGACGTGAGTCCTAGGTCGGTACGAGCATATACAGTTACCAGGCATAAACCTGAAATTAGAGATTGAGCCTTCACATAGCAAACTAATTATTATTTATTATTTGATATTATTATTAATAAATATTATTTTTTTTATTAAAGTTTTTAATTTTTTTTTATTTTTATTTTTAGTGGGTTCTCATATTGTTTTCAGTTTATCCAGGAAGCTCCGTCTACCAAGATTCCAGGGTTCCTGAGGAATATCCTTGGCGAGCACATTTACTGGCACAGGATTTCAGGCGCGAGTGCCCATCACACATACTTATGTACCTTGGGACACTTTAACATACCATAGGCCTGAATAATAAATAATAGCATGCAGGGGCTAGTTGGACTTACAATAAGCCTATGATAAAAGTCAGTAAAATACACACATTAAAAACCTATAAAGGGTGAGGAGGTTAGGCGTGAGTCTGAGGGAGTCGTGAAGTCGTGAATAGTCGCGGAGTATATCTATAGTGAGTATAGGATAGTTACGGTAGTTATTATTGAAATGAAGTATAAGGTGGAGTCGGAGTCAGTGAAGTCGGAGTCGGAGTTCAGAGTGAAGTCGATATAATTTTATTTATGAAAGAGGGTGGAGTCGGATGATCCGGAGTCGAGGTAGTAAGTCAGAGAGGTATTTATATCAAGAGAGAGGCTCAGCGCCGTAGAAGTCGGAGTCTCGGATCGTATTAATTTCAATACGAGTTGGTGAGTCTGAGATAATTTATATATAATC
The DNA here is from genome assembly GCA_015478945.1 of Trachelipus rathkii. Lineage (NCBI taxonomy): Eukaryota > Metazoa > Arthropoda > Malacostraca > Isopoda > Trachelipodidae > Trachelipus > Trachelipus rathkii. The sequence continues at coordinate 17,510 of JABUQX010005545.1, read as the reverse complement.
ATTGAACATATGATTATATACTAAATTATGTGACTTATCTCTGTGAATGTAACTTCCAATCACTCAATCGACAGTATTAGTTTATATCTTAAAGCTCATTATTGACATAGCTCTCGATGCTTACACACCAGCATCACGAGGAATCAAGAAAATTTTTTTTTAAATGACTAACTTATAGAATTGAGGAGTGTGAAGATGATTAAATATTAACAATGAAATGCTTTAAGTACTAGACTCAATAATAATAATATATTATATAATGTTTGTCAAATATAAAGTGAGAAAAATTAATATATAATTTCTAATAATAATAAATTCAAATAAAATATATATAATACTCAAAAAAAATAATAATAATGAATAATAATCACCACTCCACTCACTATATAAATAAATCACCATACATATATATAAATATATAAGCAATAATACCTGAATGAGAATTACATGTTTTCGTCAAAATATAATTTTGTTTTGCAAAGATTTTTCTAAAGCTCCTAAAGGCTTCCTAACATATGATTAATTTAAACTTTTTTTCAGGACAATCTTGAGTGAGAAACGGAGAAATATTTATGAGTACCTGCGATTCTCATTCACACTCGTCCGCTTGATTATATTTTGGAAATAACATATCTCCAAAAGGAGTGTTTTTCACGATGTGGTAGCTATATGAAGGATAATATTGAGTGAAATATAAATAGCAAAAGATGAGATGATTATTTCATTGCCAAAATGCATGTGTTAATCAATTCGATCAATTTCGAATATACGATTTAGAATCGAGGCAAATACGTATGAAGCTCAAATGGTACAACGAAAAACAAGAGACAAGACGAGTCCATAGATAAAAACACTACTCAAACATATGTAAGTGATGAAATTCAACTATCTCCGTTAACCAATACGCAAGCCGTAAAACATGGCAAATTCTCTACATAATAATCCATAGATATATCTAGTAGAATATGCTTTGGGAATGATATTTTGCATCAAAAGAATGAATTAATAATCTATGTAGAACTGTAGAGAGTGCTTATTAGTGAAAGAAAAGCATCTTGAGCCTGAGAATGAGTAACTCATGGAATATATAGGGATCGATTCAATAATGGTCGAAGAGGGTCTCCTATAATGGACTACCTTTTTTACTTTATGAGAGTAAGAAAACACTTAGCAAAAAAAAAACAAATTCTTTCGCTAAAATTAAATGAAACCTTTTAATTTAATATAAAATATTATCCCAATGCTCATTGTGCCACTTCATTCTTATTTAAATCTGTAAATATATTAAGAACCTTGTAAATAAATAGTTTATATTTTTGTTTAATTTTCTCAATATAAAAAGAGTATTACTTATATATGTATCAATTGTACATACTAAGTCATACATATTCTTGAAGCGAAAAATTGTCAAGACATTGGTATTACGATTCAAAAGGCAACATCTTGTTTTATTCAAGAATTGTCTTGAAAAAGTTAATGGAAATGTTAGGAAAGTTTTGAAGAACATGGAAAAATATTGCAAAAATAAATAATAATATATTAATAAACTCAAACGCAGTTAAGCGGGGAGTAACACTAATAGGGGATTTTTCTTGGCTCTTACCGCATATAAAAATAAGGAACAAAGATAGGACAAAAATGAAGGGAAGAAACTTCGAACAGATATAACCATTAATAATTTTTAAAGAAAAATATCATCAATAAATTAGACACAAGTATAAATAATTTATGTAACATGAAATCGTATGGTATTTTATGGTATATAATATATTTGATTAAATATATATATATAAATATAAATAAATAATAATATGGAGCGTTTATCGAATTCTAAGTATAAGAAGTTAATATGGCGTTTATCTGATATTTAGCACTGTAAACATGTAATCCTAACTGAGTTAGCGGAAATCGATCACATATAAAATCACTTGGTATACAAACAGTAGTCCTAAAACACTAAAAATAGTGAGCTAACAATATATATATATACTAAGATGTCTTATATATACACATAGGTAACATTATATTATATCATCTTTTGTATCACCTAAGACTAAATATCCAGGAATTGTTGAACAGGTCATCAGGTCATCATAGTTATGGCTTGTAAAGCCAATTCTCAAAATTATTTCAGTTTTCAATTAATGTCTAATATTTAATTTTTAATAAAGATCAACCAACCAAGAAATAGCTGTTTTACTAAGGAGCCCACAAACTAAGAGGTATTATAATTTAAATTTTTTAATATATTTGTGATTCTAACTGGAAGAAAATATAATCGAGATAGCAAACTATATAAGTTATGGTAGTTGGGTCGAACAGACTAGTATTCTAATTGAAGTGGCTGTTGCTTCCAATAATTATAATTGTAAATATTGTAAATTAGATAAATATCGATATATTATACTTAGGTATTATATTTCATAATGAGTATATCTAAATATAGATTAACTAAGGTATATTATTTATGATTTTTTTTTTTTGCAATAATCTTTTAAAAAATTAAAGTACCAATACTCCAAACCGAATATGCCCAAAACTATATACTTTTTACTATTATTGTTTATGTATAATTAAATTAGATAAATATTTTATCGACTTAAGTTATATAGTGACCCACACCACGTTTTGTTTGATACTTTTCTTTCTTCCTTTCATCTCCCAGGGAAGGGATTCTTCATCCTGAATTAGCTGGACGACAGGGCATCTTTTCTCACCATAACTCCCTCTTCTGTTCTGGCAACTAGTCATATTCTCTTCGGATGTCATGGCGTTATCACTATATATTTGGTAGCTTTTGACATCTTTCCCAAGAGGAGTCCTCGGCCACCCGAATTTACCGAGGAATGACTATTTCATATCATACGGTCTTATTCTACATCCTTATGGCTGTTCTTTTCAGAAACTAATTATGCTGTCATGCCGAGACTTCATCTGTCGGCATTCTCCTCCTGCTCCATCCCCAATCACGATAACCGCCGAGATCTTCACTCACACACCTACATTCTAATAATTGATCTCTGTCCCTCTAACTTTCATTACTTCAGTGTTCATCTACTCTTAGGCAACACGCTTACATAGATCGTTCTTCCGATAAAAACAATTCAATCTTCTATTTCTTAATTCTGTCTCACACTACTCAAGTCTTTACCAATCATAACCTGCAGTTCTAATTTTCTACTACAATAACTCCGGCCCGCCTAGGGTTATTCTACTCCTCATGAAAAACTCTTCTTTCCAGTGGTTTGTTGTCTCTATTCTCGTATTTCCCACCGCTCCGTAAGTAAGTGTATGTAGCGGTGTAACGATGCAGTGATGGTGCCAATGTTAAAAGAATACACTATTTTTTACAACTGTTTACATATATTTTGCATCTCCGGATTGTTTATCAATTTTCATACAGGGGTGTATACCGCTTCTATAATAACTAATACTACCAAATTGACTTTTCCCTTGTCTCGCGTAAGTATACCAAGCGTCTGTACCACTGTTCACACCTGTTAAGAAACACCCTCCGAGATAATTGGAGGTATTTACCGCTTCACCTCCTCCTCTCTCAATTCACCATCCACTTCCTCAATCCCGCAGAAGGCATTGGGAATGTCTTATTTCATCCGGTTCTGTTAACGGCCCATCTCTGATACTATTGATTGTAATGTTCATTTTCTTCATCTTCTCCTGGTCTTTTTTTCCTCTCCTAATCTTCGCCGCAGACAGTGCAGGCCACCCTACTTCGAATCGGGCCGGGCTCTGTCTTCTCGGTGGCGGGCAATCAGCTACTGCAACATTGCCAGATCGGGTTGACCCGGGCAATATTTATGCTATTATGTCGTTACACATTCTATAGTCCATCAGGGAAACTATTGAAAATACAATAACTAAACAGTCTGAGAAAAAGTAAAAGTTAAAAATTACTATTTAAAAAAAAGGGAGTTTTTTCTCTGACGGGGGAGCATCAATAATAGAATTATGAATGTCGTGTAACGCTTGTATATTCTGGATAAATTAAGTGTAAAAGTGCTATTTTTTGAGAGAAGGTTTTCCTGCGAAAGGGCATACATATTATTTCCTTAGGTGACTGCACTTTGCAACACTTAAAGAAATGATGAAGTAGGTTATGATTGTGTTCATCATATAGTATAATTCTGGACGTAGCCAAACGTTGGCGGGTTTTTATAGTTAGTTTATTACAGAAACGCAATGTTGTACTACCAGTACACATAAACTTATTAAAGCTTGATTGTGTTACATGAACCTTAGCTAAAGATTTTGACTTTTGGTAGTCGTTGGCGTATATATTATATCGACCTTTGCTTAGGAAATTGACAGGCCTTAGGGGTGTAGGTTGTGTTTTGTTTTTCGCATGGGCATGTATTTGATCAATATTTAGTTGACTGGGACAGTCTCGATAGGTCCATGTTGCTCTAACTGGTTCTTTGTTTCCTTCTCCCAAGATTGGGGATGACGAACTGTCGATATAAATATTAACTTCCTGATTGGACACCGATATTGAATCGTGTTAAAGCAATGAAAAATGTTTCTAGAGAGTGTTTAAGCGTCGAAAACTATCCAGCGGGCCGTTAGATGTTCATCACTGTTCCCATTCATGTGAAAGTACAACTCATTAAAAAACTTATGGCACATCGAATGCAAACTATATGCTATTTTAGATTCCCAACCGACTACTATTTAAAAAGAAAAAAAAAGAAAAGATTTTCCCAGACAACAAAATGGGCAAAACTCACTCACGAATGGGCGACAAAAGGTAGGTGGAAAATTTCGATGGATTGTTACGACCTAATTAAATTTTTACAAGCATATTGTTGAAGCTAAGAGGAGCTTCAATGGATCAAGATAATTAACCTTTATAAAAAACTTAGATCTTTTCATGTCTTTAAGCATTTGGGAATCCGCCCTAAAGATATTTTCTTTTCTTTAACTTATTTTTGTTCACTCTTTTCATTATGTAAAAAGTGATAAAAAAGTTGACTTGTGACTGGAATTGTAATGAAAAAAAGTGCTGAGAATGAAGCTAATCCTAAGTGGAAAGATAATTGGATATTCTAAATTGAGTAAACTTGCTAAGCGTTATCTATCAGTGTCCTAGCGAGTGCTAGTATATAGTAAATTATGAAAAGGGTAATAATATATATAATGGTGAAAATCCAGAGAAAGTTCTATTTTTAAAAAATACAGCTCGCCTTTAATAAGGTTTAAAAATTTAACATGTTTTCCTTTATTCAGAAATTGGCAGTAGATATTGGAGAAAGCGAATGATGGGATACATAATGAGTTTCACCCTGATCCCTCTCTCTGAAAACGCGTTGAACACTGCAAAAACCAGTCTCCTTTCCGATGCTCCTGCTTCTGCTTCTTTGCGGTATTAATAATTACAGAATCTTAATGATATATGGAGCATGATGATACTGAGCAAATTTGAAGGCAAATGAAGGAAGCATTTTTTAGTAGTGCAAGAGATATATGTGGGTGTGCTAAGTTAGGAAGTAAGAATGTAAATAATGAATTGTGGAATGACGAGGTGATGCAAGCGGTAAAAAGTAAAAAAAGCACGTGGTTGAATGTAATCAAAGCCAATGATAACATTTAGAAAGAAAGGTGTGTGGAAATATAAAGGGAGGAAAAAAAAGAGGAAGCCTAAAACTTGAATACGTAGGAGAAAAAAGGAGGTAAATGAAAAGTTTGGAAGGAGGATGAAGGGACTACAGGGAAATAGGAAGTTGTTCTGGAAAGAAGTAGGAAAGGTTAAGAAAAAGGGTACGGGGAATCTTCACAGAATATGAATAGGGATGGTGCTTTTGTGACTATTGAGATAGATGTGAAAGGAATGTGAATGGAGCAGTTAAAAAATCTGCATAACATTGAAATGATAGTAAATGTTTGTGGGTTTGATGATGTAAAAGTAGGTATTTTGGGAGCTAGGTAAGTAGTAGGGAGGAGGTAACCAATATAGTGAAAATGTTGTAGAATGGTAAATCTGTAGGTATAGATAAAATTACTGGTGAAATTAACAAGAGTGGAGTTGAAATAATGACTGACTGGATATGGAAGCTGTGCAACAAAGCGTTTGTGGATGGTATAGTTCCGGAGGATTGGAAGAAAGCAGTGATAGTACCCTTGTATAATGGTATGGAAGATAAGGGGGGCTGTTGAAACTACAAACTACAGAGAAAATAGCTAATTGAGCGTGTGGGCCAGATATATATGCGGTTATTCCGATTGAAAGAGTTCGAATGAAGTTGAGTGACTGAGGGGTTGATTGGAGTACAAGGTGCATTTAGAAGTAGTAGAGGATGTGTAAATTAAATTTTTACATTGAAGCAAATGGGTGAGAAATTGAGAGAAGAGGAACCTGTATTTAAATTTCATGGACTTACAACAGGCGTATGACTGAATTAATAGGGAAGTTTTTGGCAAGTGTTAATGATAACATGGAATTGGTGGTAGGCTTGCTAATGGATTTAAATCTATGTAAGCTGATAGTGAAACGTGTGTAAGAATAAGTGAAGTGGGGAGTGAATCATTTAATATTAATAGTAGAGTGCGGCAGGTATGTCTTATGCCTCAATGGCTATTTAATTTATATATAGATGGGGTGATTAAAGAATTTAAGGTAGGGTTAGCATGAGGGTGAAGGGTTAGATTGTTGGAAAATGGTAGAGAGTGGAGGGTACCTGACTTATTGTACGCAGGTGATTTGGTTTTGTGTGATGATTCTGAAGAAAGTTTAAGGAGTTTCGTGGAGAGGTTTGGTTGGGCATATAAAATAAGTGTGGATAAGAGCAAGATAATGGTAGTAGGTGAGAAAAGTCCGAAGTTTGAAATCCTGTTAGATGGTCGTTATTTGAGTTTAAATATTTAGGTTTATGTTGGATGAAAAGGGACCGGATGATGCTGAGTGAAGTAGAAAAGTTGTGAGTGGCAGGAAGGTGGCTGGCGCAATTAAATTTTGGGGGAAAGTAAGTGGACTAAATCTTAGGTGTGGTAAGATTTTGCACGTATATATTGTTACTGGTGTTAACGTACAGTAGTGAAACTAGGGTGTGTAATAAGAGGTATAGACCTAATTTGTAGTATTCAAATGGATAATCTTAGGGGCATGCTAGGTGTGAGAAACATTGATAAAATGAGGAACGAATGCCTTGTGTAGTTGTGTGGTATAAGAAGTATACCAAGGTGGTTTAGTCATTTGGAAAAGATGGATGGTAGCCGGTTTGTTAAGAGGATGTATAAAGATGAGTGTTGATAATCGACCGGTTGGGAAACTATTAAAGAAAAAGTGGATTGATAAGAGTGTCTGAATAAAGCAAAGAAACATGAACTTTGTACAAACGAGAAGAATGATGCATAATAAGCTTGAATGATTGAATGGCCTGGTTTTGTGAGGAGGCATGGTTATGGGACTTGTCCAGAGATGAAATTTGGCCATAACAGTCACGCACCTAAGGGCATGAGGAAAGGTTGTGGGAAGTTTCTTTAGCGACTTAGGTCA
>JABUQX010005545.1:0-5000 GCA_015478945.1 Trachelipus rathkii | reverse complement strand
GTTACTCATCAAAGTCGCAACTCATTCTCTCACCTATCATTCCTCTCCACTCCAGCACACACACATTTAACCCCACACCACTCGTTCTCACCACTTCCTTTCATCTTTGTTTCAGTCACAGCAAGCAGGTCAAATTTACCCTTTCCAAATACATGCATCACTTCTCTCCTCATCACCATTTATTTATCTGACATTCCAAATACTCAGACGATTCATACAAATCAGCCGGAAGATACAAGGTCGCTTATGGTGATCACTACCAGGTGCGAGGAATGCATAAGCATTCCTAGGATATATAAATAGGTGGTAGCTGTTCCCCAACCCAACTACCACTGTCCCATTACTAGCCTCATACGACACGCAAAACATACGCAGTAGGAACTTTCTCGTCCACACACAGGGATATATGACAAAAGTGTGTCCTGAACAAACATTGCTTTATGGTCTGTATGTGATACGAAGTTTCTACTCCTGCGAAAGAAGTGTGGATATGAGAGCAAAAGGGGTGAACTATTGGGCACTGAAGTGTTATGGGATGTACCCTATATACATCCTATGACACTTCAGTGCCCAATAGTTCAATGGGAGTTAAACTCATCGTTTCGATAGCGCTCTCTCTCTCTCTCTCTCTCTTCTCTCTCTCCTCTCTCTCTCTTCTTCTCTTCTCTTCTACAATCTACATATATAAATATATAATATACTATATATATAACAAAATATATAATATAATTATAATATATATATATGTTAATTATATATATATTATAATTATAGTATAGATATATAAAAAAAATAGATATATACATATATGAAAGTTAGAGGCATATCAAAAAAGGATTAAAATCATAAAGGTGATATAGATATATAATATATCAGTGCCCTAGCCAGGATATTTATTGCTCACAGGCGCGGCGGTGCTCGCGACCTTCGCACAGTGCTTACATTTTCCAGTGAACTCCACTCATAAATACTACTATTAATAATATATATTATCATGTATCCTATTTTAATTACATTTAGTTTTAACATAACTAAATAATCTTTCAAATAGTTTATTATACAAATTAACACGAGCAATATTTAATGAATAAAATACGAGATATCAGATCTTAGTATATAACCTATGTACATATTCAAAGTAGAAAACACATAACGCCTCGTTTCCGTCATACGTAACGTCGATGGCAGGAGCGTTGCGATATACTTATATATATACTAATATATTATATATAATAGATAAATACAAAAATTATATATATATCTATACAAAAAATCAGATTCCTAATACCCCATATATACTTTATAGATTCTCAAGAAAATATATGGTATATCTTGACCTTATTCTCCTAAAACTTACCCATCACGTCTTATATAAGGTCAAATTCCAGTCTTCCCTTACTTTACTGCAGGATTCAAAATTATTCTCATTGCTGACTTCTTTGCTGCAGATCTCTCCAACGCATATCCTGTAAAATAACGAGCTTTCAGACGCCTTAAGTCGAAAAGTTCTTCACCTGTTGCGGGTATACAGGCAATTCATGCTAAAAGATATTCAGTCAGAGAGCTAGCCATGTTAGACCTCCTCTTGGCACACTTAGCCAAAACAGTGTTTCAGCAAAATTTTGGATTTTTTGATTTCCTCTAGCAGCTATTACGCTTGCCTAGCAGACACCACTCTCCTTACGCTGCCAGAGACACCACTCTCCTTAGTGTCATACCTCGTGAGGTCTGAAGAAGTCTTCTTTATAAAGAGCGAGACTTTTTCCTCAATAGCTTATAATTACATCTGCCCTTTCTGCGTAAAATCATACTGAAATGAAATGTTAGCGCAATATCATGCCTTCCAGCGACGAGATATCTATCAGTCAAACGAAAAAATTCAGAATGCATCAACCAAACCGAATAAAAACTGAGATGCGGTAAATGATTCGGGATCTGATGGGCACCATTAACAACGATCCGTTTGAACTTCGTAGTTCTTGGAATTGTTATGTCAATACCTAAGCTGTCGCATACATTTTAGCTTGTGTGAATATGGTTTTAAACTCTGTCGGTCTGCATTTTGTCTATCTTTTTCGAGAAGTTGAATAATGTCTTTCACTAAGTTATAGCCACTGAAAAGTCCAAATGGAAAACTCTGTAAAACGATTTTATAAGTGCTAGGTCTTGATTCCAGGAAATTTACTCAAATCGACTATAATGTTATTAAAAATTCAAATTACGGATTGAATTTAACAACGAAGTAGTCACGTATAATGAACCAGCATCTTCTTTCTCCAATGACGTATAATATGGCTCAAGAGTTTCTCTTTAAAAAGGAAAGCCGCTTCATGCCGTTCACACCATTTGGTCTCGCACATCTATTTGATCCTCTTGTTATTTTGGGACTAGAAACTCTTTTATTTACACTTCCAGAATTGTTGCGCTTCGACTCGAGCGAAAAAAATGCAATTCAGAGATGCATCCTACACTTTCAGAAATTGATTCTGAATTTAGCAAGAGTCATTGAGAGGCATAGATTTAAACAATGCACACAAATGTGTGTATATGAGTTTTAGATCCTCATTTCCGAATAGCAGAGATTGCACTCCCTCGCAATTCCGCTACTCCATTGAAGCACGCATCATCACATTCCTTGGCCTTCAACATGTTCGAGTTTTCCTAACACCAAGAATAGCCGAGTCTCTCCCAAACATTACATTTGCCACCATGCCTTTTTCGCATGATATCATCATAAACCGGAAACAAATGATAAAAAATACTCTCTTTAAAGTAAAAGTAGTATCACCTCCATCACCCAATCACGTACCTTACACAAGTGAAAAACTATTCTGTTTGGGACAATACCGTGTGTTCATCAGCTAACTGCTGAAAAAAAAAATCTGTCTTTTATTAGCTTTCACTAATTTTCCTTTGATATAAGCTGACTAACAATGACTGTATGATTATCTTCTGTATCATCGGACCTATACATGAATTTTGGACCGATAGAAGTTAAGTGGTTCTCAAAAACCTGTCACCTCCATCTCGAAACCTAAGAGGCTTCTAAAATTCCCGATATTTTCAGCTGAGTGAAAATAAATACGCCAGAGTCACTTGACCCCTTAATGCAAGACCTTCTGGCCACATTAAACGTATAGTTTCAATAACTAGTACAAGTTTTCTCTTTGTTTCCTTCTATTTTTTTATTTTGAGTGTCCAGTTTTTGTCTATGCTTTCGATTTTTCTGAATAAGAGCTTAATATTTTATCTATATATAATATATATATATATATATAATATATATACGAGTATTAACTTTATATATATATTATAACTCTTATATAGGGTATAATATATATATATTATATAATATTATATATATAATATATCATATATATATATATTATATATAATGTAGCTTTTTTGGCTAAAAAAATTCGACTGTCGATAATTCGGGGCGCTGCAGCCCCCTCAGCCCCCTGGCTACGCCTATATATAATATAATATAATATATAATATATATTATATATATATATAATATATATATATATATATATATATATATATATAATATAATATATATATATATATATATATATGTATTATATATCGAATAACTTAATTTTCTCAGTCTAGCTTATTCTTGTTAAAGATCAGCTGCACAGACATGATTACAAGTATTCTTTTAGTAATAACTAAACAGTTTAAAATTCATACTTTCATTTATATAAATTGAGCTGTCTTTATTATTGTGCGGTGTACTAATTTAATAAGTAGCAGTTACACATTTAATATTGTACAGAGTTTGAGTATGTTGTTAACCATTATGATTAGCATTCTCGTAATTTAGCTAAAATGATGGGGTTTTGGGGTGTTGGGGGGGGGGGGGGGGGGACGGTGATTCCTTATATATAACTGTGAATAGAAATTTTTTTTTTTTTTTAAATTTCTATCATTAGATAATACACTTCTAATATAACATCAACCAAAGATCACGCGAAGAAAAAATGACATATATATATCATATATATAATAATTATGATGATATATATATATTATAGATATATAATATATATTATATATTATAAATTAATTAAACATATAATTATAATAATATTATATATATATATATAATTAATTATAATTATATAATATATAATTAATATAATATATAATAATATATTATATTATTTATAATAATATAATTAAATACAGATTATTAGATATATTTTATATTATATATATATATATAAAAATATAGTAAATGCTATAATGCAGGCCTACGGAGTATAAGGTCATGAATGATCGCCGTAAAAACACTCTGCCTGAAGTCTTGTCCACAGAGCGAATTTATATATGAATCTTTTCGATCTGCGCGAGTTACAAGCAGACTACCAGAGCGACCTTAAATTCAAATTAATTTGCGACACCGGAACTATACACGAATGACTCCACCTTTAAACAAAAATGTAGCGAAGAGCATACCGACTCCTAGCTCCACATGTGAGAATAAACTTAAGATTGTCAAAAGTCTTAGATTCTTGTTCGACCCACCTTTCAGCAGTGCAACTGAGAATAACCACGATATGAAAAGCGATCAGAAGGTCTCTGGAAATCTAAAGAGTTGAGTGCTAACAAAAGTACAATAAACAATTTTTTTGTTCAACTATTTTTTTTCCGCTTGCTTTTGTAAAAAAAAATATACTACTTTTCCAATGAATCTAATCTCCAAATGCTATACGTAAAGTACCGTAAAGACAGTAGCAGATATCCGCATCCGCGTAACTTTTCTCTACCCGCATTCGCATCCGCATGAATTTTTTACGGATAGTAGCGGATAGTATTCATTTTGAATTATGAGATAAATATTCCTCAACTTTCTGTAACGCAAGATGTCAGATCGTTGGAATAGTATAGTGGTACATGCTGTAGTTTTGCTTTGAACAAACACCAAAAGGAAAGGTGTGACTGTTATCGAAAGTGTGCGTAATGATGCATAGGTGTTAATCTCTCTCTTT
>JABUQX010005544.1:5000-23507 GCA_015478945.1 Trachelipus rathkii | reverse complement strand
CCTCCGCTTAGATGTTGCACGACCGAGCATAATACTCAATATACACCAATTACACATGCAGCATGCACTTGGTCGAAGAATGTCCACTCTGATCCTTATTACAAAGACCCACTCTCAGGCCAAGTAGATATGCTTTAATTCTTAAAAGCACAAACCCGCCTCCCCGCGGACCACCTCGTCTTTATGCCTCATGAACAGATAGTCATCCTCCATACATTGTATATTCTAATTACGAACGGCATACGTGTTAATGGAGCACTGTATCACACAGGGCCACCAGGTTCTTATAGAATGCATAGACAATAATGTGCCGCGCACATCACAACCCGCTGCACAAACAAACCTCACCCTCTCTTTTGACCAGACCCAGCCAAAAGACTCCCCCTCCATTTCTCACGCCCATAGCACACTCCTTTGAAACTGTGCACGAATACAAGTCTAGCGCACGCTCCTCTAGAGGCCTTTCTGCCAGCGCATACTGACGAACAAACTTATAAGAAATCGCTTCCAAGATCTTTCAAAACATGACAGAGCACGAGCATGTGCTGGATCCTTGACGCGATCCAAATCCCACACGGGAATCGTATTTGGACCTTCTCATGGGTCCTTTACAAAGACATCATAGCCATTAGAAGATGATGACTGCGGCCCTGTACAGTATCCGTATCTGTCCCTATTAAATGGAAATTAAATAAGTAAACACTCAAGGCTAAGAATGCCGCCCAAGGATATACGACCAACAATACCGCTCACCCACATGACGGTACTTCAAACACAACTAGAAGAGTCGGTGCGAGATGTCTCTTCACGAAAGGGATTATATCAAAGACCCGTTTCAAGCGAACACTCCGCACCTCTTCTCGTCATTCCAAAGAAAAACGGTGATCTAAGGGTAGTGGTCGACTACAGACTTTTAAATTCAAACACCATTTTGACGAGATTTCCGCTGCCTTGCATAAATGATATCTTAAGTTCCTTGGGCAACAGTATTATCTGTGGTACGTCCCCTCGACCTAAGGATGCTTTATAACAGTAGAAATTGAAAGAAGAGACACACACTCGTACTTGCTTTAGAATACTAAGAGGGCAGTATGCCCAACTCGTTTGACTTGGTTAGCCAACGCCCCTTTCAGCCATTCTGCAAAATTAACTGGAGGTCATGTTTACATAACTCTTTATTTATGTGAGGCTCGTGTCAGGTTTTCTCCTTCGACGACGGTCTTATCGATGGCCGAACGTTTCCTTGAAGTAACCATCTTGAAAACGCATAAAATCGACAGCAGTCCTCTTGAGGCTCTATTTCGACAAACTTAAGCAGATCAGGCCTAAAAAATGAAACTTTCGAAGCATGTAAAATTTCTTAAAATCTCCCCTACTTTTTCGTTCCGCGGTTTAAATCCATCCAAAAGACAGGCATAAGGTCAGACCCCCTCCTAAAACTTAAAACTCTAACACCTTTACAAAGCCGGACAACCAACGTTCTCAGAGACGCCGCAGTTTACGTAGGTCTCTTCTTAATGTATTTTTTCTCATCCTTCGGGTGGAACATTACTCAGAACTATTAAGCCAATTAACAACTCATACAAAAAGAACAGGCCTTTTTCTGGGAGTCCCCGAGCAAGCTGAGGCTTTGAAATACTTACAAACACAGACTCTGCTTACAAGCCACAGTTGTGTTTACCCCATGACGTATACCAAACGCCTATTGTTCATTCAACCACCTGACGCTTCCAAACATTTGCTCTCGGGAGCTGTTTCTATTCAATTTAATGAAAACAATAAGGAGAAACCCCTCTCCTTTATCTCAAGATCCCTTTCTAAAGCGGAAACAAATTATCATACTCTGGAGTTGGAAGCTCTGGCTGACTTGTGTTTGCAGCTGCGCAAATCCGAATCACCATTTGTTACGAAGGTGAGACTTATCATTCACCGATAAGCCAAGCGCCTTTGATTTCATCTCATCCAGACACAAAAAGGGACTCTCCCTGGAGTACTGCGAGCAGTGAGGGAATCTATGTTACAATTCAACATTTTATATCCCACGTTCGTCTATAAACAAGGAAAGCTTAATGTAGTCTCCAGAACTATTTTAAGCCACCGAAACCCCCCCCTCCCTCCTAACGTTACACTCGTTCGCGCCAAAACACCACCAATTCTTGCCCAAAAACAAGTTTTTCATCTAACCAAAAGAAAACTTTGGTGATCAAGCGCCGAACCACCGACATACGCCTCCGCCCGCGAGAACAATAAGGCCTGCGAATAGGTTGCAAGGATCTCTATGGATGCAAAACCTTTAATCTCTCCGATAACCAACCTCTCCAGCAACAAGACACCACTGCTGACCACTTTCTTCCACAGGCTTATTGACGATAATTCTTGCATTAGCACACAGAGATGGCCACATTCTTACTCCAGGCTGTACCTGACCATCAGATGATCTATTCGTGATCATTGAGTTTAACCCATGACTCCTCTCCCATCTGCCATTGAGGTATGATACTGCGCGAGTAACATATAGTAGCAATCAGGGAACAAGACTCATTTCCTAAATCCTATACTGGGAGTGACCCAAGGGTGATGTTGCACAACTGTGTCTCATGCCAGAGAGTTAACAAGAAACAAGCCCAAGATTGCAGAAACCATAAAGACGTCTACCGCTCTTCCGCTAGCAGCGCATTTCTCAGACTTCATCTCGATGGTGCGTGACGGGACCCCCTACGCTACCTGCAAAGAGAACAAAGGCGAGAGAGAATACATCTTAGTTATGAAAGACAGCCTTACAAGGTACGTTGAGCTAGTGCCTCTAATACAGCACACAGCTAAAGATATAGCACAGGCATTGTTAGAAAGAGTTATTTGTCGACATAGTACTCCAGAAATAGTAGTCTGCGATAGGGCCCCCGAACTAACTTCTAACTTTTTCAAAGAGATTTGTAAACAGTGGGGTGTAAAAGCAGTAAACATCGTCGTTCGAAGACAGAAGCTTAACCAGGTCTTCATCCGGAGAGAGAACATGCTTGAACGAGACTTGCCAATCATTTGATGACACTATGTCAACTCGAACACCGACAGATCTGGGTAAATTAATTCCTTTCATCAGAACTTGTCCAATAAATTCCACTCCTTCTACACTCTTTATCGCGTTGCACCTCCCATCAGTTTTCGGTATTGTCACAGACACACAGAACGGTTTCCATGGATCATGACCTAAACCTACATCTCTCCCTTTTAGCTAAAAGATCAGGAACCTCAAAAAAACTCCGTTCCATGGAAATCATACAAACTCTTGCCCTTGAAAGAGCTAAATCTCATTCGAGACCACAGGCTCGCCAGCCATTTCAACAAGAAAACAAACAACACCAACTATGAATAAAGCAACCATACAAAAAAGCAACTTCAAGCTCCCGATTAGGAGTCGGCGAATTACTGCTGTTTGGTAATTGACGTAAAGAGACCAGCGGGCAAAGCCGAAATGCTTTCGAAAGATGTGAACAGAGCCCAGTTCTTGGTCAACACGTTATAGTTCACATTTCCAATCACAAGTTAGACTTCTTGCAATGGATTGTAAAATACGTACAAAAACTTTTATTTGTGCACATGAGAATAAACATAAAAATACCTAATACTATAGAAGACTAATGAATTCCACATGCTCACTACCAAACCAAAAAAGTGATTCTTGTACCAATACTCAATAAACCCCCGCTCCTAATGTTACGTTCCAAATTCTCAACCCTCCCCCCCCCTCCAATTCCTAACACCATCTATTTTAAGAGACAACTTCCACCTTCTCTCTGCCCAAGTCCACCACACGCCACGAAATTCATTTTACCTCCCCCCACTCCTTCTCACCTCAATCTAGATTACAACCCCCTACCCTCAACAACTTATCCATCACTCCCACCACTTAAAACCTCCATTCTTCCTCTTCACCATCTTCCCTGTCACTAGGTTCCGCATCTACCACTTCCCTTTCAACTCACACTACAACCCCCACCACTCTCAACAACTCAAGCAAATATCTCTGCCTGCCCATCGCCCAACCTCCAAGCCAAAGAAAAACTTCTTTATTTCGTCCCCCTCCCCTCCAAACGAGAATATCTTGTTAAAAGGTTTCCACCAAAACATACCCCCGTAGATTATCTTCTTGATGATCTCACATCACGAACCTTCAGCACCTCACTTTCAGCCTTCAACACCTCCACTACAACCTAGCAGCATTGCTCCAAAGCCAACTTCCAACACACACCCCCCATTACCAGCCAAAATATCATTTTCCCAAAAGTATCACATCGATTCCAACTCCACGACTCACCACCCACCTCCACCGCTATCCCACAGAGCACCCTTTTACACCTCCCTCCACTCATTGCTCAACTACCGTCTCCTCAAGAGCACCAAATTCCCATACTCCCCCCCCTATCCAACGCCTAAGAAATACATCACCATCCTTGCCCCACCAAGATAACAGCATCTAGAGATCACCACGTTTCCCAAATTTCCCAATTGAGAAACCCCAAACATCCCCTACATCCCATCGCCTTGGTTAAGGGACAGACAACAAAGAACAATAACTAGAGGCGGCCAGACAATATTATTTACCACCACAACAAAATAT
The DNA here is from genome assembly GCA_015478945.1 of Trachelipus rathkii. Lineage (NCBI taxonomy): Eukaryota > Metazoa > Arthropoda > Malacostraca > Isopoda > Trachelipodidae > Trachelipus > Trachelipus rathkii. Next base: position 18,889 of record JABUQX010005544.1, on the reverse strand, counting down.
CCCTCGAGGTAGACGGTAGAGGTTTTCCACCAAGACATCACAAGCCATGAATTAGTATATTGGTTTTTCTTTTTCAAAACTCCCCAAGGTAGAGCAACAATATATACATTTCATCCAACGTATAAATTATAAAAACATATTGAAAATGGAACATTCTTAAAGTATGCATAATAGGAAAAAGTTAACACATTTTTCAAGTAAAAGATTACTTATATTTTTGTCAACAGGCAAACATTCACACAATAACCACCCTCTCATAAAATTTTTCATAAATTGCTTCCACAGGAACATGCATGTCTTTTGGTTCGTTCTGTTCAAATAATATTATCCAACGTCCTTTGCTCTGGAAAAACAGAAAACAAAAATATGATAGTACAACCCAGGATTCATAGCCAAGACCGAACTAGGGACAGACGTCAAATTCATCACCCGGTTTCCCTACCTCTTAAGAATCAATACCAGACCTAAGGTGCCTCACAGGAATATCACCAACAAATACAAAGGGTAGTAAAGCCAAAAATAAATAAACTTCAAATCTCATATTTATTAATTCTTATTTGCACAAAACCGCTATTAGAGTAGATATTTACCAAGATGAAATATATACCTCCGCAGAATTAACGTTATATAACAAGGTATTGTGCATGAAAGTCAAAAGAAATTCTTAGCTTTGTCAATAAGATCCCTGGGTTCTATCTGCATCGTAAACCTCAAGGCCTTCAGCACACCCAGGAAAATCAAAAGAGGGTCTTATGGACATATGGCGGGTCAGCGTATGCAATACCTATTTGGAACTGCCACCATGAATGATACTTCAAAAAAGGACTTTCAAAACCAGAATACGATATGTTACGAGATAACACGGAACCCACTGTGTATAATGTTAAAAAAGACACAAATTCAAATAATTACCAACACCTTAACAGCCATAACAGATAACTTAACAATCATCTCAAAGTACGTAAATTCCTCAATTTCTTCAATAGAGCTTCAACAAGAGCTCTTAAAATTAAACATTTACCTCACTTGGAAAAGACCATCTCAGATAATAGAATCTAATCTTATTAGGGGACAGTTCAGAGCAATCTGGGAAAACGCCAAAACACATAACACTCCTCTAAATCTGTATTCATATGACACATACTTGAAACTTATCGAAAAACAGCAGCCAAACCTCTACATCACCAACCGAATACTCCTCTCAACGCTGAAACTCTTCTACCAATGATTCTATACTTTCTCCTAGGTCTTAATATCCAAGAAAATCGACCCCTACATCGGAGAGTGGATCCACATCATGACCCTTCTTCCGATAGAAAACCCCTTATGAAGCTCTTTCAACATTCATCCCCCATTTCCAACAATCATATTCAATGGACACTTATTCTACGAATCATACTGCATAAACCCTAATCCATATTACTTTTTACAGACCATAATAACAGTTAAATGCTTTTTCTTCAAAGTCTTTCAGAAGATTTTTGCAAGCACTCAAACGATAATACATTTGCTATTCTTTCAAAATCATTAATAACATCAAATAGCCATTACAAGATGTATGCTTGTCAGCCATACTTACTAAACCCAACCATACCATTTCTTAATTATAATACTCTATTCCTCTACCAGTTACCTTACAACTTTAATAGTTGGAAAGACGATTACTATTAATCTCCTTCCCTCTCCTATAACCGCTTCTATCTCTTGCCCTATGAAACAGCCAAATTTAGGCACTGGTGCATTATTCTCCCTCTTCTCCAAGGATGCACCCTGGTATCTGAGAATTACTCTTTCAAATACCCTCCACTCTTCTTTGGCAGACCAACTGGCTTTCCAAAAACAGCCCTCCAAGTTATCACCACGAGAAGTTCGCTGAGCACACCTAGAGAAACATATCATAATGAAACATTTCCTTCTGGCGGGCAAAATGACTAGAAGAGCTTCTTCTTAACATATCACAAGTTGACAAGTGTAATATCTATTCACCACATTGGGACACGACATTCGTTGCGCAATAACATTAAAAAACAACATTACAGACTCAGCATTCATAAATCCAATTCATTATTATACACATATAACACGACATATATAAAACTATATACATATATGATAGACAAATATAATATCTAGACACAATAGGCAATTGAGAAAATATAAATACATAAACGAATATAATAATACTTAAAACTCCGAACAAATACAATAAAGAAAAGTACAACAACAAATCATAATCACCTAGCCCTCCGTCGCCCAAACTCTCATACTGTAATACCAAGAGCATCAACAGACAATATTCTATCAAAACATTTTCAATAGAGATCCCGGAAGTTACCAGAAGGGCACTAATAATTAAACAATCCTCGCAACCAGCATGTATCTCCTTACTGAATATTCCGAAATTCACTCTAACACCATTACTAGCCAAACGACAGATATACATCCGATAGAAGCCGACCAGCAAATTCATTATACATAATTCTATGCAAAATGAGTGGATGGTTGAATACACTCTGAATATACCAAACAAAACGATAAAAATTGTCCTCTTACGATATAGAAGTTGCTTGTTATGTGAAAAACCCTTCATATTGCTTTCTTCAAAAATTAACATCAGAGTACCATGAGAGATCTATTAATTTATTCTTTTGGATATAATAAAAAAACAAGCCTATATTAGAGAACCGATATAGGAATTAATAAAATACAAGCTTATTGACAGGCCCCGCCACTCCCCCTGTTTACAACCAAATTATATTCTTATCTGAAATCTGCAGGACTATCGAAGTTTAAAGTAACGCCCAATTAATAGTATCGCCTAGAGACATCGCCGACCTCCGCCATCCTATTTATTTACTATACATAGGAAGTAACCCTCGAAAATAAGTTTACCAGATTTCATACACCTGTTTTTACAAATAAAATCCACGAGATTTCATCCCTTCGTTATCATACTGTCATTGGCAGTGTTTTTTCTGTTCTGTGAATCTTTGCTTACGCTGTCTACTCTATTCAACCACTACCGGGTTCGAACTGAGACTAGCTTACAGCGCTACCCAAACCGTTTTATCTGAGCCCGTTGGCATTCGAGAAACTCTCATAGGTTTGTTGACGTAATCGTACCAGGAGACCTTAGTGTGAGATCTTAGTATGTCTGCCCTCTGAACATTCATACAGTTATCATCAATTGCAGCATATACTACGATTTTCTCATTATCTGTACTTTATAATCATCTGCTCTCTTCAGTTACTTCCACAACATTGGCCTAATTTTGACTCATTATTAATAATATAGAATAACGCGCAAATTTCTATAATGTTGTTATGATATCTTAAATTGTTAGTAATTTAGCAATAAAATGGCGTTAGCCTAAACAAATATTTTCTCAAAATTGTGTCTATCATTTCTTGAGAATTACCAAACTAGTGGTTGATGCCTAACATTTCAGCAAACTATAGACTAATTCCTCACTAATCGATAAAAAAAAAAATCCTTTTCTACTTCGACAAGTTTTTTGCCGCTCCTAACTAGACAGAAAGTAATCAAAGATGTTATAATAAAACCTATAATATACTGTATATAAAATATACCATTCACCTTACCCCTCATTCTATATACCCCTTATTTCATCGGTACCATATGAGTCTATATATCTATATATATATATATAGATATATTTATTATATATATAGTATACTGTACACAGTTGTTTATTAGGGTATTCGTCAGGCTCTAAACGTGTTTTCCTCGCGATCTCTCTTTTTCAATTGAAGATTGATTGCGCCAACGCTTCACGGCTTACTGAAATCTTTGTTTACCCATATTTGTACGCGCCTTTTACAATACGAGCGAAGACATGTTAAGCCTTGTGTATGGCATCCCTTTTTCAAGTTTTTAAATTTCTTATTTTTATTTTTTAAATTTCTGTTGCACTTCACTGTACCTCTTCAAGTGTCACCCGATACCTGCCTTCTTTCATAAGACTGGCTTTCGGAGTCCACAATCCTGCTACCATCTTTTTAGAAGAGCCAACAATACTAAACCATACTATCCGAAATCCATCTTCTAACAAAAATAAGAAATTTTACTGTGGGATATTCCTGTTCTCGCAAACTCGTGAGAAAGCACTCTAAGTTAAATCTCTAAAAGACCGACACTAACTCGCCTACCGGACTATCCCCTCCTCTTATAGTATTCAATGATTAGGCATTTCTCTTGGATCGTCTTGCTTTGTTACATGGAATCCTTTGTCTTGGCTTTACAACAGAATGGAGAAATCAATCAGTCGATTTTTTACAAAAAAATAAGAACAAAAATAAAAAAAAATGCTGCGTAACTACTTAATATTTTAACAAATTTCGATAAATATTCCGTATATACTAAGAAAAATTGTGCTGTTTGACCGAGTAGAATGTCGTTTTCCGCAAACTACAATTACCAGAGGATCATTTACAAGAATAAGTACTATTTATATATATATATTAGTATATATATATATAATCTCACTGATTTATCGAAAAAACAATAATATAAAATACATAATCTATAATAAATATTATATATTAGAATATGATTTATAATTCCTTTTATACGTTAATGCTGTTATTAGTTTATTACAAATAACATGTATATAAACAAAACTTGAATTATCCATTATAAATTTTCTGAGTCAGTGTGAATCTTACTATTCTTCCTCTCTTTCTCTCTCTCCGTTGGCCTATCTATTGTTACGTGATCTTCAGATATCTTTTTTATATTCCAGAAAATTTGAGCATGAGAAATCAAACTGTCTTCCTCTTCTACTCTCTAAATAAATAAAAAGAAAAATTATTTTATAGCAAACAGTTAAAACATATCTCTTATAAATGCCTGTACACCTCGTGTACAGATTTTTCGCGACCGGCATTATGTAAGAGCATCGGATGGGCACTACGTATGGTATTTACCTACATGCATTAACTTTAGGAACTGACTGTTTACCATGATGTTTTAGGGAGTGCTAAGCCTATTCGATGGATGCCTATCAGGGTCCGCTATTCTGGAGGATTTCCTCTCTGGTGTCGTAGGTTGAACTCCTACCTTAGTTCGAACCCCCCTCTCTACTCGGGGTTCAACACAGAAATTCGAACCTGTGTATGCTAGACTTTTATTACTTTATCGTTGGAAATATGTGCTTATCTATTCAAAAACCCGTTTTTCCATCTCTACTTCTGGACTTACTCAATAAATTTTAGAATATCAAACCAAGTTTCATAAATTAGATCAAAAACTAAAACATTCCCGTATATATAAAGCGCGTATCAGTTCTGGTTTAAGTATAGTCACATGCATACAACTTATACACACACAACATATATATATATAATATAGTATTTTGTAAATTAATAAAGCCTCAATATATACACGTATATTAAATATAGAACATCCTTGTTAGAGTATTAAGTTATAGACGATCTTATATATATAAAAAATAGTGTATATATATATATAGTTGTGCATACTATTAATATTAATGTTATTAATATATAATATATATATATATATGATATTATATAGGTGCTTGGTGTTTTAAAAACTTTTTTTTTTTTTTTTTTATCGGCTTTATTTTTATTCTATATTTTCATTTTGGTAGATTTATCATGGTTCTAACTTATTTTATATTAAAATTTACCAACATCCAACTAACTTTGATATTAGAAAGAAAAACTAGATGGGAAACTAACAATGCCTTCAAAACTTATATTGCAATATTTTATACTGCTATTTTTATAGTGCATGTAGGGTTATTTTTAAAACTACTCTTAAAGGACTATGTAATAAATAATCCTTTCTAACAGTTGTTAAAAACCTCCTAGTTCATATCTGGAGATTCACACCTAGATTACCTACTACCTAGTATAACAAACCGACATGTGACATAATACAACCTCACATTATACATGTCCAAAGCAGTTATACCGGTCTAATTACATAAAACATATTACTGCAATACATCACATGATAATAATAATAATATAAAATAAATATATATAAAATATAAACTATTAATAATATAATATTATATATTATTTTTAATTATTCTTCATAAATTTAAATATTATTATAAATTATATTTACTTTATAAATACTTTGTTTAAAATCTATATTACTACATTTAAATTATATAATAAAATATTCATTATATAATTATTATTATGCAATAGTTATAAGTAAAATACCTTCTTAGCGCACTATAAGTATATATATATATAGGCTATATATTAGTACATCTATAGCTTTCTATATATTATTAAGCTATTAGCGTTATTTATCTAAGTTAATTTCTTAGTATTATATATAAAATAAAAAAAAAAAAATATAATAATAAATAATAATAAATAATATAAAAATATAATAATAATAAATATATAAATTATAGAACAAAATAAGAGTTAAAATATAAAAACATATCCCTTAAATAATTCTCAATTTTAAACTTTTAGAATAATTTCTACTCTTCGAAATCTTCCGACACTAATTCATACAGTGACCAAATAGCTCGTTCGATCAAGGACATATTTTTAGTGCACCATTATATAAGATAAAAATATGAATATACTTTAATATTATTATTGACAATGATTAGTAATTAATAATCGACCTATATACTGGATATATAGTATTTACTGCAACAGTTGACTATAATATATATATACTATGTACATATACCTCTATTATTTATAATTGTAAAATAACTGTAATTATATTGATATATAATATAGAGTGATAATTTTTTCAATATTTTATAATATATTTTATATATAATATATATATATATAGATATTTTACCTTATTCCAAGCATTTTTTGCCTCAACCTCCGTCCTTCTCCTGCAAATACTAAAATTTTTCCTTCCTCGCGCTCTGCTCCTTGACCGCCCCGATCTTTTTCCTTCTCGATTACGTCGTACTAGGACGAAGATTTATGGGGGGTTATACCCTTTCTTTAAGGACAGACGCGGCCGAAAGCTTCCCTTTAATTTACAAATTTAGGAGTTACCGTTTCCACTCTTTGGAAGGCGTGCATCTAAAAAAGTCTTGCCATACTTTCGTGTGGGTAACCGGAGAAACATTCTTCTCAGAAATTTCTATCCTTTACATAAATGAAAAATCTGCACCTTCACGATGTTAATCTGCCGTAACAAATCCATTTGGCCGCTTGTATTAAAAATTCAAACTTATACTCTTTCACTACTAAGGATATTATTGGTGGTACCAATCAATACCTGCCTATTTGGATCTGGAATTGATCTCGTGAATTAAATAATTTCGTTCGTTGAAAATCTGTCGAAGTTTGAAGTAAAGCTCTCACCATCTAATATTTCCGATAGCTATCTGGCATTTGAATACCCTTATCAAATCGGCATTATTGAGATCGATCTACATATGGCAGTGGGGTTCTCCTTTGTTCATGTAGAGCTTCAAATCGCGGACCTAGAGACGAGGAAAATGGCCAGCCTGGCACAATCTACGAATCGCTGTGGACATCGATCCCCTCTGTGTGTTGGGCTAAAAGAGAGTTATATTGACAACCATATTGTATCCTCGTTGGGCTAACAACTTGTGTCAAAACCTTTCCTGATTCCAAGAGATTAACTCGGTCATGCTTGCTTATATTTTATCTCCTTTTCACCTATTTCTCTCTCTCGGTTTGATTATTATTATTATATTATTTTTTAATTATTTGTTATTTTTTAGTATTTTTATTATTAGGGCTGCTAGCCATGGTGTTACGAAGAAAAAAAAATTTTTTTTTTTTTGTGAAATCCCTGCTAAATATTATTTATTTAAATACCTAAAAAAGGAGGAAAAATTTTTTCTTTTTTATTTCTTATTCTAATGATTTGCAGGTGGTTGTATTGATTTTTTATTGTAAAGAGGTTTTTAATGAGGCTCTTAATAAAAAAAACGGTGGCCTCTGTGTAACCAGAAATCAGGCCTGTCTTGATTTTTCTTCCTGTTACCTATGCGTTAAAATTTTCTTAGGATGTTTTGAGATTTATAGGCTTCTGGTTAATTTGTTGCTAGGAACGTATTTTTTTAATTACTCGACATTGTTTTTCTTTTCTCTCTTAGACAAGTCATTTCTAACTCTTGAATCCCGTAAATTTTTTTTTCAGTGAGGGCATGTTATTAGGTTAAATTTCTTTTTGATACGGAAATTTTTATTGCAAGAGGTAGTCGAACTGAGATTGGGAAGGTAAATAATTTACCTCTTCCATCACTTTCTCCGTTCGTGGTAGAACTGAAACGGGGTTCGAAATAGCTTGCATCTCACCTCATTCTTGGTTTTCTTGTTTTTCCTTTTACCGTTTACGGGCTTCTAGAAATCAATTTTGGACACCTCTAAATCTCTTTCCCTTCTATGGATACAACTCTTCAACATTAATTTCGCACTTATTCTTGTTGGTACACTTCTTCGGTGCCTATTTTACCGCTTTGGCTTTCTCCGCTGTAGCCTCGTATTTCTGTTCTTTATTTATCAATAATGGGATATGCACAGAAATTACCTCGCATATCTTACTTAAATTCTTGTCTTCTTCTAAATTTGGTTGTAGTTGGAGTCTCTTCTTTCTCACTCGTAATCCCTTCTCTGATAGCGAACATTCGATCATATTGCGTGTGCATCTAATATTGACTAGTTAAATTTATGTTCTTGTCCTCAATACTCTCGTGAATGACTGCCTGTGGAATCGATATAATCCAAAACCTTCTTTCATTCACATGTAGCTTGACCTTGTTTAGATATTAAACCATACTTCCTAAGGTGTTCTCAATAGCTTGATAACTCTTTAGCCTGAGCGCATTTTAGTACTGTTAATTTTTGGTAATTATATAATTATGATCAGAGAGGAGTGTATACTCTTCTTATTCCTTTGTGATTATATTACTTGACTACAATTCCTTTTCTTTTCTTGCGTATTTGTAAAATACTGCTCAGGGAAGCTTATACTTTCCCTATTCTGAGCGAAGTGGGTTCCCGGAGGGAATCAGGCTTCTCCAGTTTAGCATGGCTTTTTGCGTGTTTTTACAATAGACTAATGTATTTTGGGTCTGAGCTATCTTCTTCTTCTTTTCCTGAGTTTCTCTTACAAACATTTGGGGAGGCTTCAGCTCCTCCTGAGCAAAGCGCTGTGGCTTCGTATTCGCCCTTTTCTTTCTTTTTCACCACTTCTCCTTCATCCTTTGTTTCATCTTTCCTCTCCCTATTTCCTACTTCTCTATGTCCTTTCACTTCTTTCCTTTCAATTGGGACAAGCATATCTTCCTCCCCTGCTCCGGGGTGGCGAGATATCTTTCCTATCAGCTGGGACAAGCGTATCTGCCCCCCCTGCTCCGGTGGTGGCGAGAGTGACGCTTTCCTTTCAAATGGAAGATTTCTATCCAACGTCCACTGTGGGACTTTCCCAACAGGCGGTCCCTTTCCTCCTGCATTCTCTCTGGCGTGAGGCGTTCGGACGTTCAGACCTGCAAGTAGTGTTTCTGCCATCTCGGTGTACTCTTTGTAATAAAGAGATGTTAATAAGAGAGTTACATATAAGACATAGTGGTTTCGTATATTGTTATAGTGAGACTGCGGATAGATTAATAAAAATGAAGGGTATAATTGTGTTTTGTGTGTAATATGGATTTATGAGATTAAAGTGCCTATATTGTTATAAAAACTAAAATATATTAAAGCTCCGCTCGATTATATTATATAGTAAACATCGTTTTTCAATTTGATACATGCACTAAAAGTCACGGTGTTAATTGAAATACAAATATATTCTCTTTCATAATTAGGAAAATAAAGGGCTCATGAATATCTTGATATAATAGGATTGTTTTATTATTGAATTAAATTTCACTCATAATTATATTTAAGTTTTATAGCTTAGAAAAATATTTATAACTATGAGCGTGATTAAAGCGATATCCTGTTTTAAATACAATTTTTCCTTAGTCTGCGATAGTATAAGAATAAGTTTAGACTAAATTCTTTTCTATCCTTCTCTCTCAAGGTTATTCCAAATATGTAAACAAAAAACCAGTGTGATGACCAAACGTCGTCAATGCCTCTTATAGCATGCTCGACGGCTTAAAATCATGATGGGTCTTTCTTCCCCGTACATGAAACCTCATGTCACTGTATGTTAACGTCCGATGCTCTTAAAAGTGATGAGCAAAGCTGACTTGCAACATATGCGAAGTTCACCTATGGATTCCACCTAGTAGTATTAGTTCACCTTATTCTATATATATATAATATATATTTTATATTATATATACTATCATATATTTTTATATATAAATATAGCTACATAAATATATATATTATATATATATACATATCATTATATATATATATATTTATATAATTATTAATATATATATATATATAATATTATATATAATATGATTATTCCAATGCTAAAAAAGTGTGGAATGATCTGGTCTTTTATGTTATTTTTTATTAATTAAAAAAAAAATAAAAATCAATTTAAATGATATAAACGAAGCAGTCTTTTCTCTCAAATTAAAATTATTAAGTATATTAGTTAACTCTAATCCAATCAATTCTCGTTTGCAATAAAAGAAATACATGACGAAAATAAAGAGAAAGAATTTCCTTCTACTACTTTTCTTTCCTTACAAGTGTGGCTGAACGAGAGTCGTTGTCCTTGATCCTTGAGCGAACAACCGATTTGGTCAAAACGGCACGTTCTCTACTCTCTTGACTCTCTTTGCGTGTACTTGGGTGTGTATATTGTATACAGACATGTGCGTTCGTTTACGCACCTTTGGACACACTTATTACGCAATAAGCATATATATATATATATATATATATATATATATATATTACTTATATATATATATATATATATATATATATATATATATATATATAATATATATATATATAGATTTAGATTTTAAAATTTATTTAAGATGAATGTTATTATATAAAAAATTTTGTTATCAGTAATTTTAATGTTGTAAGAGTAAATTAAAATTTTGTCAAAAATTTAAAATATAAAACTCTGTGCCATCTGTTCATTGGATAGCTTTGCATATATACAAAAAAGCGAAGGCTACCTTGCTATGCCGATTGTGGGGGATAACCTTCCTCGCTTTTTACCTGTCGCAGACGCGCGCTGGGGGTCGGCAACGAACGTGAGTTGCTGGCTGTGTGTGTGTATTGTGCGCCTCTACGGAAATTCATCTGCTGGTGCTTCGTCTCTCTATTATTCTGTCTCTAGCACCTACGCCTACGTTCCTTACGCTCTATGTATGCGTGATGTGTACGAAGTAATATATTATAATATCAATATATATATATATATATAGTATAATATATATTATATTATATATATATATTTATAATAATTATATAATATTATATATATATATATTATATTTAATATATATATATATATATATACCTCTGATTTCGACAAATCCGAATACACAAAATGAAAAGGGGTTGTTAAGGAAATAAAATTATTAGATGCCCTTGCTTCTATAATCTCTTCCCTCCCTTTACCCACACAGACAAACAATCAAACTACTTATTTTTAAAAACTTATGGTTAAAATTAATTAATGCTTTAATCAATTTTCGTATTAATTAAGTGAATTAGTTTTTTATGTTTTAATTATTTTAAATTTTTGTTTTTTAGTTAATTACATTAAATTTACTGATATAAATATTTTTAAGAAATTTATTTATTTTACTCCCTTAACTATCTGTTTATTGATCTGCGTTGCACCGAATTCACATTTTTTGTTGTCGGGAGGCTTCTTTCCCTGGTTGCTTTATCGTCTACGAAATTGTCATTTTGGCCGTGGAGTGATGGAGGGACGATCCTTTTGGGTCTTTCGTGTGAAAGGAGTTCTAGTTAATTTAGTAACGCTAATCTATGCCACAATAATGCACTGTTTATGACCGATTTGCAACTAATTATCCTCTTTTTAGACTGTTTATTATCTACTACTTCTTTTCTAATCTGACTGCGTATTTCTATTTATTTGCCACTTCGACGGCAATCCAATTTCTCTATCAGAAGATTCTTTTATTCATATCTTGGGATTGTGCAATTCGTAGAGCTTAATTGTGCCAAAAAACTAGGGTAACGTGGAGCAGTCTCGCTTCTTCCTTCCGAAATAGTCGGGAGCATTTCCTCGTTCGCGTTGCAAGCTTAAAATTATTCGTCTCCTGAAGGTTCTGTATCAACTACGATGAATGTTTTTAATTGCGTTACCTGAAGATTCTTTCTTCTACGACTTATACCAGATAATGGTGGTGAAGCTAATAGGTTCTTCTACCACCTTTGTGGAACTCATCGGCGGGGTGAAGCCGCTTAAAGTCTTTAGATACCAGATGTCTATTCTTAATCAACAAGACGAAGCAAAACTCTTGCAGGGGAGGATTTTCACCTCTTAATATTATTAGTTGTATAAAGGCTTTCACTTTATCAGCATTACCTTTTGAGGAGGATTTTCACTCCTGATTTTCTTATTAAGTAAACAGTCTTTTTAAACAATACCAGAGGATAAAGAAGGATGAATTAGAAGCATTAAAAACAAATCGTATATTAAAAAGTCATCAGTACAAATTATTGCATAGAAAAGAATTACAATTTGACAAATAACTTTTTATCTCTACTCACATCTAACTTCCAATCAAATTACAGATATAACAACAAGGTAAAAAATGACCTACAAAACGGTTATCAATTAAACATAAATCATCCTGCCTATAATTACATAATCATGGTGTATAATTAATAATATTCATATATTTATTATTTATATTATTATATTTTATGATTATTATTATTATATTTATTATTATATTATTATATTATTGATTATTTATTATTATTATTCTATTATTTTTTATGTATTATTATTATTATTAATATTATTATTGATTATTATTATTATTATTATTGTATATTATTATTTTATTATTTTATTATTATTGATATATTATTATTATTCATTATATATATCTTTTATTAATATTTTCCAATTTTGGTTACATTTTGAAGAATTTTTTGGAATCAGAGTCAAGCCATTTTTACTCATATTTGACTGGTTGGTTAGACATTGATTCTTATGACGTTTTCCTGATGATTATCTGAGGAGGATCCATCTGGATAGGCAGGGGTAATATTTTCCACTTCACTGACATACCTCACGAACACATACAGTTTTTTTCTCTTGTAAATTACCATTCGTATATTTTTCTGTAAAGATTTAAAATGAGTTTTTGATCCAAATAATTAATTAGATATGGTAATTAAGCATATATATATATATATATATATATATATATATATAATATATATAGTATAGTATATTTTAATATTAATATATATATATAATATTATATATATATAATATATATATAATATATTATATATATATATATATTTATATATAATATGATTATATATATATATATTACTATATATATAGTATACAATCTGTCAATACTATATATAATTAAATAATATATAACATATTTATTATATATATATGTTCAAGAATCTACACATATCGCTCCCTGACTATCCATCTTTATATATTTTCTGATTTACGTTAAAATATTTAAACCTTCTATTAAATATTTGGTCTAGTTTACTTTCAGATATTTAAAGCCCTTATAAAAATAGTTACGTTTAGCAATACTAATTATGCACTAATGCACCAGGTGAAACAGAGAAGCGCAAATGAGCGTCCTCAGCTTTGCTCGGATGCCGCAGACCGCGGCTATTGCAAGTGAAAGGCGTCATAATACGGGGCCAGGGTCTACGTTAAGGATTCCCGCGCCTTCGTTGGGTTTCTCGAGAAGAAGGTA
>JABUQX010005543.1:35000-45000 GCA_015478945.1 Trachelipus rathkii | reverse complement strand
TATATATATATATATATTATATATAATATAATATTATATATAATATATGCACCTTGCTTCCCCACAACTAGGGATAGGGTGCTCAAATATGCACCGGAAATTAGAGGTAGTTTAGGTAGAAAGAGTTGTGCCAAGAAATGAGTATATCTAGGAAAGGGAGTGTGGAGTTGGTGTAATGTTCTAGTGTGTATTGTATTGAAGGGTGTATATTATTTATGTGTTGTGATATGTTGGTTGGCACAACTCTTTCTACCTAAACTTTTCTATATACAGAAAACCATTATATAATCCCTCCTACATACATTGGTTTTCCACCCACTCCACTTCCACAAAAATAGCCACTCTCACCGCCCTCTACATCAGAGCCCTTAGAATTTGCTCACCCATCAATCTCAACAATGAAAACAATTTAATCAAAACAACTTTTAAGAAATTACAATATCCTAACCACCTTATTAATCGCGCATACAAAAAAGCCAGAACAAGATACTATAATAATACCACTAACCCCACCACGCTTAACCCTTCACCTATCCCCTCTTATCTCCCAATACCAGAGAAAACCACTTTACAACTTAAAAAAATATATACCACAACATATCACCTTAACCTCCACTAATGCCCTCCCCCTCAAAAAACTTTTCCACCCACCAAGACCCCCACCAGAACCCATACAATGTATTTATACCATATCATGCAATCACTGTCCCAAAACATATATAGGCGAGACCAATGATTTCAGCAGAAGAAAGAACCAGCACAAATACGATTTACAAAAGGACAATCAGAATTCATCTCTAGCTATACACAGATCCCAACTCAATCACCATATAAATATAAACACCATGCAACCTCTTGTACATATCCCTAATCAGCATAAAAGAAGACTAATTGAAACGTATTGTATAAATAATCATCACAACTTCAATACCCTAAAAGGAGAACATTCAATCGACAGTATACAACAGCAGTTCCTGAAATATCATTCACCAACCATAAAAAGAATAGATGAACTCTTCAAGAACAAGCATCCTCAACCTACTACCTAACCCTGCCCCCTTTCAATTGTTTATCCTTATATAAAAAATATTAATGTCTGCCCTCCATTTATTGTGCGTACGTGCATATGCATTAAAAAAAATATGTTCGTAAGTCTGTTTTCCTCTTGATTATCGATTTTTGAAATTACGTCATCGCAGTTCCAATAATTTTTAATGAATTTTATATTGTTTTTGTATTCTTTGTTACATGACCAGTTAGTCCATTTTCCGCATGTGTTTGTCCACTATGTATATTTTGCCTATTGAACAATTAACTTTGTCATATTTTAAAAACAGTAATATTTTTATCCAAAAATTATTTATATTTTTCTCAAAAAAAATAAATAAATAAAAAAAAATAAATGGGTGGCAACAAAGAAACAAGAATCTTGCTCCCTGCCATCTTTGTTTTATTTAATTTAAAAAAAATAGTTCCAAAAATCTTTTCAGTATTATTTCTTCAACTCACTTGGTGTTAAAACTAGGGTGGACAGACTGGAAAAAGGCCGTTAAAGCAGAAAAATTTATGTCAGTTACAAGCACTTTATATTCAAGTGAAAGAATAATAGGTTGAATGTCGTCTTAAACTTTAATTTAAATTGAAGTGTTACTCTATATGTAAGTAATCCAAGTTTAAACTAGCTTTGATTTTATCCAGGGTAAAAAAATCCATTTATTATTTTAAACTACGAAAGAAAAGTAAGACAGAAAACAATATATTGCTTCGTCACGCCTCTCACAAGCGCTGAGATTCAGGGTTACAGCCGCTGTCGCTCTGCAAAGCCCCGTCCATGCGGATCGTGTCTCGGTAGAATCCTGTCCTCTTTCCACCTCGGCAATAGATCTTCCTCGCTTCACCATCGACGCTGCAACACCATCCCTCCATCTTCTTCTTGGTCTTCCAGCAGGTCTTCTTCCTTCTGGCTGCCAGTCGTAGAATCTCGCAGGGTATCTCTTCTCATTCATTCTTCGGACATGGCCATACCACCTTAGCTGTTGTCTCTCTATCAACCAATCAATGGGCTCTATTCCAAGCTCGCGCCTAATTTCCGAATTTCTTCTTCGCTCCCTTCTCGTCACTCCCGCTATCAGTCTCAGTACTCTCATTTCTGCTGCCACAATCTTGCTTTTTGTTCTGGTGGTAAGGGTCCAAGCTTCCGACCCATATACGAGAGTAGGTCTTAGTATTGTCGTATATATCAAAACCTTAACATCCCTCGGTACATGCCTGTTTTTCAGCAATCCATACAGCTGTCCCACACCCCTCGAAAACCTGTTTATTCTCTCCTCAATCTCTCCGGCCATTTCTCCATCCACGTTTACAGTAACACCAAGGTACTTAAATTTTTCCACTTCCTTCAACCTTTCCCCCTCTATCACGATGTCAAGCACTTCTCTTTCTCTAGAGATCTTCATCACCTCCGTCTTTTCCTTATTTATTTTTAATCCTTCTCTATGCAATATGTCTCCCCACCTATCCAACGCTCTCTGCAGAGTCGCTCTGTCACTTGTCACCACTGCTATGTCATCTGCATATGCCATAGCAATTCCAACATCCTCCTCCAAACCAACCTCTCGGATACACCCATCCATATATATGATAAACAGCAGAGGAGACAAAACTCCTCCCTGTCTCACTCCCGCTTGTACATGGAACCATTTTCCTAAGCCAAACGCTGTTCTGACGGCACTCTTACTAGTGACATAGAGACTACGTATCACTCTTATTAACTTGGGTTCAACCTCATAATACGGATTTCCAAGCGTTTTTTCCACAGACTTCTCCCGGCGCACACTAAGTCCAAGACGCTTTGTCTAGATTCTATAAGGCAGTCATAGATGTCTCTATCCACTCCCAACTGCTTCTCAATCACCATTTCAAGCTAAAGAGTCCAATCCGCGTGGTTCCTCCTTCCGGTCTAAAAATATTGGCCTCATTTAATTTAATTCTCCCACTCGTTCTAAGTCTCCTCTCCAAAATCCTTTTGAAAGACAATTATATTATATATATAGATATATATTAATATATATATATATATATGATATATATATAGTAAATATATATATATATATATACTATATAGTATATATATATATAGATATATATATATATATATATATATAATATATAAATATATAATACATATATATATTATATACAATTATATATATATATATATATATATATATATATATATATATATATATATATATATATTATATATATATATATATATAATATTATATATATATATTATATATATATATATTATATTATATATATATATTATGTATAGTAATATTTGAAAATCAGTTTAGTTCTCTGTATGGTGTAGTTAGTTAAAGTATACATTATTATTAATTATTTTATTTATTATTATTATTATGTATTGTTATTATTATATTATTATTCATTATTATTATATTATTATATTATATTATTATTATTATTATTATTATTATTATTATTATTAATTATTAATCACAATTATTATTATTACTTTTATTTGGATTTTTTATTTTAAATTATATTAGTTATTTTTATGTATTATTATTATTATTATGATTATTATTTATTATCGTTATTATATTTATCATATTATTATATTATACGGATTGTTGATAGATAATTATATATTATGATTAATATTATTATATTATTTTTAATTATCTATTATTGTTTTATTATTATTATATTATTGTTATTATTATTATTATTATTATTTATTATTATTATTATTATTATTATTATGTTTATTCTTTTTCTTTTCTGGATGTTAGGATTATTTATGTATTATTATTATTATTATTATTATAGAGAAAGGAAACGTCAAATGAATGAATCTGACTCAAAATCAACAGTTGAAGTTCCATCAGAAAAATGAAGATGGAATCATATTCGATGTTAAATGATTAATATAGTATGTTTTTAGTTTTGGATATTGAAAACTGTTTCTTTTTGTTTAAATTTTAAATACTTTTATACTAGGAGATTTTTTTTTTTTTTTTTTTTTTTTTTTTTTTTTTTTTTTTTTAACTTACTGTTAGCTTATTGCATTTTACAGATAGGCCTATATAAAATTTATTTCAGTACTCATGAACATTTTAATTTTTGAGTAAGCTGACTTGTTTGGCTTTTAAAGAGATAAGAAATAGTTTTCCTTTGTACCTTTTTTTCAATAAATTTATGTAAGAACCAATGCAAAGCATTATGTACTGGTGCCTAAAATTTACTACAGATTTTTATTATCATGGCAAAACTGTTGTTTAACTTTTACATGGCTTTTATGTTCTTTATAAACCAAGTAGAACTCGGATCTCTTAAAATGGTAACTATGTTTTACACATTTTGTTCCATGGAAAAAAATTGTTAAAATACTTTTATTGTATGAACAAAAAACGAATTAATTGGCACTGGGGCAACATATGTATTCTTTTATTTTACTAGAAAATCGTAAGGTCAAACAGAAACTGGAGCTAAATTTTTGCATAACTTTCCTTCATGACTAATGTTTAAATACTATTTACTTTTTATAATTTTATTTCAAGGTGGAACGAGGAACTAACTGAAAACTGTCCTGAAACAAGAACTGCCATGAGTTATGAAAGTTCAAAAGAGAAGAGAAAGAATAATGAACAAAAACAAACTTAGAGAAGGTATCTCCTAGTAGTATTATATATATATATATATATTATATAATATTATATATATAATTAATATATATTTAATATATAGTATATATAGTATATATATTATATATATATAATATATATATTATATATATATATAATATATAATTCTATATATATTATAAAAATATATATATATATATATATATTATTATATAATATATTATATATATAATATATATTTATTTATATATGGTATCTTTTTAACTTTTTTATCTAAAAAATATATAATATAAAAAATAATCATTATTCATTTTATATATTCTACATTCTACACCATCTCCCAGGTAGGACTTTCGCCGTCAGTTGGGCCAACATTTTCTTTCCTTGGCTCGAAAACTCTTGTACCTAGAGCAGCATCTAGCAAATCTTTCTCGGTCCCAGATGGTTTTCGATGTTAGTCCTTGAGTCTATATTTTCAGGTAGGGTTTTCACCCTTTCAATGGGAAACTAGCATCTGATCGTTCCACTTGGTCTCTAAACTCTATTTTAATCGTTTCTCCGATTAAGCTTCTCTCAAGGATGCGTGTTCTATCGCAAAGGTTTCCGATGCTGGTCCAGGAGTTATTTAAGAAAAAGAAGTAAAGGACCGGGTTGTTAGCCCTGTCACCCTTGAACTGTGCGAAGAAAGTCTTCTCTCTTTCTATATATATATATATATATATATATATATATATATATATGATATATATATATATATATATATTATAATATATATAATATATTATTAAATTTATATAGTATAAGTATATATATATATATATTTCAGTATGTATGTTATGTATGTATGTATTGTATGTATGTATGTATGGTATGTATGGTATGTATGTATGTATGTATGTAGTGTAGTTCTGAAGGATTCGGTTTCGGTAAACCTTATGCTGCATGATAAAGCATAATGCTATGGGAAATTGGAAACGATGTAGGTTATTGACAACGCTTTCATCTTCTGATGGGTAGTCATCTCAGGCCTACAAAAGTGAGAATACAGAATAAATTCAAATGAATAAGATAAGGATAATCATGATTTTTGAAATAATCTGTAGTTAAGGAAGAGCATTTTCAACACAATATAATAATAACCCTAGATCAGTATGTAATATTTCTTGAAAGTATACCAATTATGAGTTTTTTGAGGAATGGAGACTATTTTTATTTACAAAATTTATAATAAGACATTACATATTATTGGAGAGGGTCACAAAGCTTCCCTGCTATAGGGTCAATGAAATGAGAATTTTAATAACAAAAATTAACAATAAAAAAAGGAAATTTTTTTTAAAATAATAAATGTTTTAATTTGAGTTTGAAAGGAAAATCTAAATTTTAGAGTTTACAAGATGATATAACAGTTATCACCGACAAAAAAGAAAACCATATATAAATAAAATATACAAAAAGAGATTGAAAATATAAATGTTGCAGGTTAAGTGAAAATATATTTATCTATTAAAGTATACGCTAAAAACTTAGAAAACGAGATATAATGAAAATATGCAAAAATATCAATGATACAGCTTAAAAGAAAACATAATAGTTGACGATTGTAAAAGGAAAACGAGATATAATAAAATGTATGAAACGAAATTGACAATATAAAGGTTACAGGTTAAATGAAAATATATTTATTTCTTAAAGTTTACGCTCAAAACAACGAAAACGAGATATATTAAAAATTTATGAACATATAAATGTTACAGCTTAAAAGAAAATATATTTATTTATTAAAGTATACGTTCAAAAAGTAGAAAACGGGATACAGTGCATTACGTCATAGAATGACGTCACATACAGATTTGCATATGCGATATATGACTCGGTTCGGCGCACCGGCGGTATAGCACCTTGCAGAACTCGGCGCGCCGCGCGATGACCTTCACGTGACCCTTTAAACAAAATAATAATAATAATAATAATAATAATAATAATAATAATAATAATAATAATAATAATAATAATAATAATAATAATAATAATAATAATAATAATAATAATAATAAATAATAATAAATATATAATATGGGACTATCGTTGACTACGATGAAAACTACTACTGACTTACTCTACTACGACTACCATTGATAAATGATAAACCGCTGCATGAGGAGAGTATACATGTTTTAACTCAAACAAATCTCACACTGTGTATGTGTGTTTGTATTTTATATTATTTTCCGATTGATGGCAAGCCCACATCGCCAGCTTTGGAATTTAAGACCACGCATTTAAAAACATCACTCCCTCAATAATATATGCTTTGATGAAACATCATTATAGTCAATAAATTCAAGTTTGATTTTGGATTCCTCACAGCTTGCCGACATCGACTCTTGACTCCTTGTTTTATAGTTAATAAGACTTTTTATTTCTCCTAAGCTTCGATTTTGGTGGTTTACAACTGAGAAATTTTATCCCTGGGGACCCCTATGCCCACTACATAGGTGTTTAGATTGTATGTTCATATATTAGAAATATATTAAAAATTTATTAATTTATTTATTCTTTTCATTTACTTTTTCCCTGTTCGATAGCCAAAACCCCCCCCCCCCGGCCCCCCCTCATATTTGGAGGGCACAGTCACTCCCCCCCCCCCTACGGATGTTGCAGAGGATCGAAGCGTTAGGCACAAGTAACGTCATCAGATGGTGTGGGTAGGAAGTTTGGGGAATATCAACATAGCTAAAGCCTGCCCAATTGGGTTTTTTTCACGGTGGCTAATGACGCTGCGTTCCTGGCGAATGGTTGCTAGCGGCGTGCGAGATGGCCACGATAGCACGAATACTTTTTGTTTTATCAAATTTTAATTTACATATATCATAACAATTTGAAACTAATGAGCTTTGCTATTTCAATTAATACCAATTAATTATCTACTAACTCCGTTAATTTCATGGCTGGACCCATCTGCCTATTTCAAAAGTAATTTTATTATATTATTTAAATTTTATTTAAACTGTTTTAAATATTTTTCAAATTTCTAGATTTCTCATTAAAAAGTTAAGGAGTTCCTCAATGAGTACTTACTTTAGATTTACAATATCACTAGATTTTATAAACAACTAAAATTATGAATATTTTCAGAGAAAAGATAGCTTTCCATAATCATCATTTATTGCGTAAATCCTTTTGAAACGTTAAAACAAACATTGTTGTCAATACCATTTTTATAAGTTAAAAACCGTAATAAAATAACTAAGAAAAATGTTAATTAAAAGGAAATTGCAATATAATATTATGAAATTTCAGATTTTAATTAAACGCATGATTTTAACTTATCCTCAACAATGTATTTTATCGATACCGTTAATGAAAAGTAGGGTTAGCTAAAATTTAAATATGGCATCACAAAAATATTAAATACGCCCTTCGAACCATAGGGGAAATGAGAGTCGGCACATTCATTTACGGCTAGAACTTTGAGGACCCCGTTTGGGGATGCCATCCAACCAAATAAAAAAAGTATTGATTAATAGTTTAGATTACTATGCCATTTACTAAAATTACTAGTTAACTTAATGATTAGATACCGTTCGCAGGAAATAACTTTTTGGTACACAGTTGAAACACTCCCAATGGGAATTTAGAAGATATTATTATAATGAATTTTAGTAGATAGGATGGTAATCAATGAAATAAGTGAATTAAGTGTACAGATTATTAATAATACTTCTATAATTAAAATTATAACTGTTAACACTCTCCCAAGCGGATTTAATCCTCCTGCCAACTAAATGTAGCTATTAAGGAAAAAAAAATAATTTAACTTGCAAACTGAATAATTTGCGCATAAAATTATGAAATCGTAGTTTGAGCTATCTTGAAATAATTAATATCAGATTTCAAGTTGTACTACACAAAAATAATGAAAGTGTACATATAGGTGTATTGAAGACTGTAATTTATTCTTAACTAGATGCTCAAGTTTGAGGATCAATTAAATTGAAAAAAAACAACAGAAAAAAAAAAACAGAGTCGAATATTTTATGCTGTTGTTTCCCATATGATGCTCACGTTTAGTTCTTATGCAAGACCTCCCCATTACTCCCGGGCCTCCAGAGGATGAGGTTGCTAGTTTACTAAAGCTTTGTAATTTTTTTTTGTTTTGCGGTTGTGATCGGCAAACATTGATGAAAAATGATTGGAGTATTTTATTGAATCTATAATTGATTTAGTTTAACGTCATTTAAAAAGGTTCCTTCCAATAATTGTTTTAAAGTGTGTAAGAAAGTACAAATTGAGAGAGAGAGAGAGAGAGAGAACGAGAGAGAAGAGAGAGATAGAGAGAGACAGAGAGAGAGGAGAGACGAGAGAGAGAGAGAATGAGAGAGAGAGAGAGAGAGAGGAGAGAAGAGATGAGAGAGAGAGAGAGAGAAGAGAAGAGAGAGAGAGACGACTTACCCATTTATTTTGTTGTAGTTGTTAATCGTTGTGGGGTGTCATGAGGAATGTATTTATTACTAGGCCCAACCAAACATTTTAAAATTTAAAAGTCAATGGTCATTAAAGCATGGAAGCTCATTGTTTATTTACCGTTGCGGGCTGCACACACAATCATGATACACCATATTTAATTCTAGACACTTTGCCCGTCCAGTGCCACACTGATTCCTTCGAACTATAGCTTCAATTTGCATTCTATCTGAAAACCTTTGAAACTCTCCTCAACTCTCATTTCCTGGATCATTTGGAATCTCATTCCTCCTTCCAGATCGATGAACGTGGCTTTTGAAGTCGAGGTCAAGACTGGTGACTTCTCTTGGAGTGACAGCTCGACTGATTATGCATGGTCTCTGTCCATAGGACTTATGGGAGCAGTGTGGTGGTGGCGCTTGACATATCCAAAGCCTCTTGACCGGGTATGCATGCGTCATCTACTCTCTAGCTTCGTTCCTCCCTGTCTGGGTTTTCTCCTTCTCTTTGCACACTGGTTTGTTCTAGTTATCTCCAGATTGTTTTATATCGGCACTTATTATGGAGGCACTCTTTTCCTTTCTGTTAGCTGTGAATGTTCCGCAAGGTTCTGTTTTATCTCCAACTTCTATTCTTCTATCATTAACGTCTTCCTAGTGCTCAGTCTAACTTTATCATTTCTTATGCCGGATGAATCAACTCTCTATTTCTTTCATGTCGATTTCAAATCTGCTCCCTCTTATGCTTCTAGAGTTGCTTCTCGTCTTCAGTTTTCCCAATTCTATCTTGCTGATGCTGGATGGGACTTTCTCGTCGTGAGTCACCTCAACCTAGTGAAATTCAACCTTTAAAACTCAGAC
>JABUQX010005543.1:27500-30000 GCA_015478945.1 Trachelipus rathkii | reverse complement strand
GGTGAGAGCTATAGGACGGATCAGATAGACTACCCTTTTTGGGGATCTGATGAAGATCTGAGTGGCCATCCCTCTTCGGGATGGGTTGAGCATATGCCCGCTTCCAGCATTGAGGGAAGTGTTAGTATTAAGGCACAAAAGAGAGAAATGTCGTCTTGGCTACTAGCCTTCCTGACGTTCATAGATCTCAGGATCTCACACACCTGCTCATGTGTAATCACAGGCATAGCCATGGGATACCTGAGAGAAAAGAAGTATCAGAAGAGTTGTCAGAATTGTCGAGGGTGGAATTAGATGATAACGAAGGCCGAAGAGATTAGTTTTTTTAGAATGAGTATTAGCTGCATATTCGTCAGAGCGAATAAGAGGAGGAAACACAGACTTGCAAAAGTTATTGGAGATGTTTTGGTCAAGTGGACAGAAATTTGTATCAGTAAGAGATATAAGAAGGTCAGAACACTTCCTTTTGATGAAAGCACGCTTAGCCTGACAAATTATATTCCTTCAACGATACCGAGCTCAACGAAAATTAGCAAGAGTGATAGGAGATTGAGAATTTTTTCATTCCCGATTAGAATTGTCTCTTTCCTGAAAGGCACAAGAAATGGTGTCATTGAACCACGGATTTTGAAAAAAAAAAAAAGATTTAGTTGAAGGTGGAGTGAACCTGCTCATTTCATTGGTGATTACGGCCCCTACCTTTTCAGAAGTCGCCGAGGTGGGTAGCAGAGAAGAGACAAAATGCCCCCCAATTAGTCCAATTAAAGTTTCAGAAAATACGTTTAGGGTATGGTGGAGCCGCTTGGAGAGAATATTTTATAATTAAGAGCTACAAGATTGTGGTCATAGTTGCCAATAGAAGGGAAAATTGTGTATTTATAACGAGAAGGATAGTGGTGAGATATAAGTCAAACGTGTTCAATAATTTTTAGGTCGATCTGGGATTTGTGTAGATTCCTGTTTCAGATCGTTGAGAATACTGAATGTTTTAGGCTTCTCCCCTCCTATATCTGTGTGAGAGGATCCCAACCACTCAGTGTGGTGTACGTTGAAATCCCCTAAATAGAGAGCCTCGGCATGTGGGTAAATTGTGCATTTGTAACGAGAAAGAGAAGTGGTGAAGCATGTCAAGAGCTCTATCTGGGATGTGTGTAGTTTCCTTTAACAACTGCTCCAGATCGTTGAAAATGCTGAATATTTTAGCCTCTTTCCCACCTGTATCAGTTTGAGAGGAGCCCAACCACTAAGTGTGGTGTTCTTTGAAGTCCCTTAAGAAGAGGACCTTGGCATTTGGGTGAGAAGAAGCAACAGCTCGTGAAAATCAGTAAGATATTCAAAAAAAAACCTGAAAATCTGCTTCATTAGAAGAGCAGTAGCAGAAACACAAGATAATGATAGTAGTAAGAAGAAAGATCTTAAACTATAAAATAACGAAGTTAGGGGAATCAAAGTTTTCGAGACGTGTTACAGGGGTGTTTATTTTTATATAGGCACAGACACTACCATTTAGTCGGCAATTGTGATAAAAGTTGTAGATAGAGATAGGTTATTGGTGAAAGAATCCCTGGATAGCTGGGTCTTAGAGAGAATTAAGAGGTTAGGATGAGAGTTAGAAAGGTGATTATCCACAGATTCGTGGTTAGAACCTAGGCCACGTACGTTGGCAAAGTCAATAAGGAATCCCCGTCCACGCCCATTCTCATGTGCACCTAGTCTGGTCGTAAATCAAACAATCATTCGCGCAAGCACCCACTCTCACACACACCTACACACAAATTTTCTTACCCGAGCAAAAAATACTAGGAACCAACATTGAAACCCTAAAAATAAAATTTATGATATCTTATAGTAATAAAAGATAAAATAAAGACTAAAACCATAAATTCAGAAATATTCAAGACCGAAAAAGTTAAAAATAAGGCACGCACTAAAACAA
Source organism: Trachelipus rathkii (assembly GCA_015478945.1). Taxonomy (NCBI): domain Eukaryota; kingdom Metazoa; phylum Arthropoda; class Malacostraca; order Isopoda; family Trachelipodidae; genus Trachelipus; species Trachelipus rathkii. The sequence continues at coordinate 28,064 of JABUQX010005543.1, read as the reverse complement.
CTTATCTTAAAATTCAAGACGACAAAATATTTCCACAAAAGTATGCCTCCATTATAATTAGTAAAATATTAAAACAAGGACAAGTAATAAAATATTAAGCAGCGTCACGATTATTTAAAAATCAGATATTGAAATTGAGCGACTAAAATTTTAAAACTGAAATGATTAAATTAATTAGGAGAGGACTCAACATATCCTCACAGCACGAATGACAACTGTAAATATGCTCTATATATATATATATATATATATATATATATATATATGGTTACGTTATTATTATTATTATTAAGTTATAGCAGTTATATATATACATATATATATATTGTTATTATTATTATTATTATATATATATATCGACATATATATTATATATATACATATATATATATATATATATATATAGAAACATATGAGATAAAGTTCTAATGACTGCTATATATACATAATAAAATTGCAATTACTTTTATATAAATATATATATATATATATATATATATATATATATATATATATATATATATATATATATATATATATATATATATATATATATATATATAT